>JANTPZ010148594.1:8835-28309 GCA_025593235.1 Vachellia pachyceras | reverse complement strand
GTTTGATGTCTTAAGGCTTATGTAATTCAAGAGATAGTTTAAGAGAGGTTTACAATGATTTTTGTCTTGGTAATGGCATATGTTTAATGGCCATGATGTTGTGTATTATGTAGGCAAGGGTTTGATGCAAGGAATTAAATTCTCATGTGATCAAGAAAGCATCAAAGTTAAGGGAAAGTTAAGAGCAAAAGGTAGCAAGACCTTCTAACCCTAAGCTTAATTGCTTCGAAAATGTGTATGAATTATGCATGACTTGTGTTGAAAATTTGTGATGATTGAAAGTGTGAATATGTGCTTTTGTATGCTATGGCCATTTGCATTTCATTGTTACATGTTGCACTTTTATGAATTCACACTTATTGAAAGTTGTCATGCAATTTTATAATGTGTGTTAGAAAGTTTTGCTACTGGGATTTCTAAAAATCTCACCCTCCCCCACTAACCATTTTTAGGTGGAAGCATATCAAAGGGTAAGGAGGAAATCCATGATGCTTGAAGTAAAAATGTACGCATGTGTATGAATGTAAATTCTGTTGTAAACTTTACATTATATTGTTGAGATTTGTAAAGTGGCATGTAATACAACTTATGCACGTATGATGGACTCATGGTAACTAATGTATGCCTAAGAATGCCTAATTACATAGGTTATTATGATTAAGAAAAGTTTAGGAATCATTAGGTTGAATTATGAAGTAGAAAATTTGGCTAAGTGAGAAGTTGGTTAAACCCCCAACTTTGGCATAACGTGAAACAGGGAAAACGAGCTCCAAATGAGATGAAATTTTCTGGGAAAAGTATTTCACGTTGCAAGGTTTAAAACGAGCCAAAGATCACTGAAATTGGAGTTTTGTGCAGAATGTTATGACTGTCCAAAGTTGGTGAAAAATCACAGAAAATCCTAGGAAAATGAAAAATTACCATATGAATAGTAAATTTTCACGAAAGAATATGTACCAATTGGACTAGTTACTGTTTAAATGAGTATTTTTCCCTCATAAAGGAATTTGTAAGCTTCAAATAAAAGTTGGAACCACTAAATTTTGATTTTTCTAGAATTAGTTATGAATTTTCAAAGTTGGCCTTAAAAACTGTGAATAGTAATTTTCTTTAAAATGGAAGTTTGCAAGTTAGTCCCTTTTAACAATTTGAGTTACTTGAGGCCATAAATTGGTTCCAAATCATCATAAAGGAAGCTAAGAGGGATAAATAAGAGGTGTCACAGAGAGGGATTTAGAGGAAAAGATTGGTTGCAAATCACTCCTTGCATGATAATGAGTTTATTAGTATAAAGATTGCTTTGGTTAGGTGGTTGTATGAATTTTTGGAATCATGAAAAATAAGGGAGGTGCCGACCAAGTTTATACTTGATGAGGAAGATTTTTTTGAGCTAAATAAGGCATGAGAAGTGTTTTATGATCAAGAAAATGTCATTACATATGAAGAAAGTTTGAAAAATCACATTATCCTTTCCTGTTCTATTTTTTGGCCAGACCTGGAACTTGTAGGAGGAGTATGATTCTCATTATTTTGATACTTCCATTAGCTTTAGAATGAAAAATTGTGAAGGGTGGAAGTGAGAAAAAGTTTTGGGAAGCATTGGAAATCATTTAAGCAAGTTTACAAGTTTTAGGGTTTTAAAATGTAGAGAGAGAACTTATTGAGTTTTCAAAGTTTTCATGGCTTGGTAATGACTTGTAATTGATGGTTATGCCATTATATTGTTTATAGGAAGGTGAACCATCAAAGAGTAACCTTGGAAGGAAAAGGAAGAAAGCATACAAATTCATAAACAAGTGAGAAACAAAGGTAGCAAAACTCCTAACCTAAAGTAATGTTATAGTGAAAATGTTTTGTGAACTATGCATGACTTAGTGTTGAAAATTTGTGATGATAAGTGTATGAATATGTGCTTTAGATTGCTATGGCCATATGTATATCATTACTTATTTTGCACATTTCATATTACTTTAATTCTATACTCATTTATAAAGAGTTGTCATGCACCTTTATTATAAGTTAGTATGTTTTGCTATTGGGATTTCCAAAAATCTCACTCTCCCCAACAAACCATTTTAGGTGCAACCTCAAGCAAAGGTAAAAGCAAAGTGAATAAAGAATAGAGGAAGCATTATGTTGCATGATGCTTGCCAAGTTATAAGTTATTGCTTTATGTATATGTTCATGAGCTTTGGATTTAATGTAAAACCCTAAACCTCTACTTAGTGATGTGTATATATCTAAATATGCATGCATGATCATGTGAGATAAGTTAGTCATGATAAAAAGTGTTTTACAATTTTTAAAGAAATAGAAAGTTTTGGAGAAGGGGGTTCCAAGACCCTTAAAAGTTCCTAAACTTTGAGCTGTGATGAAAAATATCAAACTAAGTCCAATTGAGATGAGATTTTTCAGAAAAAATAGTTCATATGTTGAGCTTTACAATGAGCCCAAGATCACTGAAATTAGACTTTTGTACAAGAAGTTATGTTTTTCCAAAATTAAGAGAAAACCTGAAAATTTGAAAAATGACCATATGAATGGTGTATTTTTACGGAATAAAATGTATTAATTGGGTATGTTTTTGAGCCAATGAGTATTTTTCCCTTGTAGGGAATGTTTCAAGCTTCATATAGAAATTAGAACCACTCAATTTTGATTTTTCTAAAATTAGTTATGAATTTCCAAAGTTGGGCTAGGAAACTGGAAAATTGACCAAACGAATAGTAACTCGAGAAACATTTTTCAATCTCCCTTCTTTGATCAATTTGAGCTATGTAAGTGGTTCAATAATGACATAGTATGAAGCTAAAGAGGTTTAGTAAGGAGTATCACACTTAACATGCTCACATAATTTACGTAAGTCATACAACCTATTTGAGGTTTATCATGCAAAGTTCAACACAGCAATTTAATCATCAAATTTACATAAATTTGTATCATATCCATATATGCATTAGTACTTCAAGTCACTTTTCCACCTTTTAGTCCTCTCTTTCCTTGCCTTTGTATTTGTTTGACCTTTAGCCTAGAGCATTGTGGTTTGGGAAATGGTGAGATTTCATTGAAATTTCAATAACAAATATTACAAATAAACACATAAACATGCATGATCATTATTGAATGACGATATCTAGCCATAATGACTACGAACATGTGTTACTAACATGTAGCTAACTCAAACTTGTAGATGGTCAAAGTATAACATAAGTAAGGCCTTCCATGTTCAAATATCATATAACTTAACTAATCAAAACACCATGGCAAACAAATCACAAATGACAACTAATGGAGATATCAATGCATAAGTGAGTAACTTTGCTACATCTTAAACATGACTTTTCTTGTCCTTGGATGATTACAAATGACATATTAATGCTTAAGTTTAAGATGCTTACATTTGGGAAATTATTCACTCTATGAAACGGATTATGTTAACATTGAAGCTTATGAAAAATATAATATCAAGGTCCTAATGTTGTTGGGTGGTTTTCTCGAATACAGACTTTACATGTTTTGCTTGGTGACTCCATATATTTCATCTCTTTTCTTCATTGATCACTTCCTCTTATTTATAGATGTTGCCAAATATATCCGTTTGAGAGGAGTATCGTATTTTCGTTGGGCTTTGGCTCTTGTGTTCTGTCTCTCAAATTTGTGATATGTTCTAACAACATTTGTTTTTTAAAAGAGAATGAACAGTCGTTGTGAAATTACTTGTTGAACTAGTTATTGGTGTTGTGACAAAAAGTAAGCATTTGTTGAAGACGATTAAATCATGAATCCATTGAGTAGGAATGTTGACTAATGATTTTAGAGACCATACCCTATTGCTAAATGAGACGTTCAAACATTTATGAAAGCAAGTACGAATTATATTAGATAAGCATGTTTAAGGAAAGATTTAAAATAAAGTCAATGCTTCTGACATACTAAGATATAATCAGATAAAGTAAGTTCTTGAGTATGTTTAACAATATGCGAGTGTTGTTTGAAAATTATCTCAACATAAATGAAGTTTACAAAGAACTCGAGTGTTGAAAACAATACTCGAGTGCCGTTTGAAATCCATTCTATCAAAATTGAGATTTTGAAAATAGTACTCAAGTGCAAAATAGATTACTCGAATGCTCAATGTAACACTCTTGTGAGTGCTTGAGTTCAATTGGAAGTGTTAGAGTTAAAAAGAGTTTCACTTCCAATGGTTCTTGAGAGCATTTGAAAGTACGCTAAAGAAATCACTTGATTCCAGAGTACAACAAATGATATTTAAGTGCTATTTCAAAAACATTTCAACAAAACAAATGTCCTTGTAGAAGTATTTCTCTAATGTTGTTTGAAATTTATTTTATCAAAACCTAAGTTCTAGAAATAATACTCGAGTGTTTGTCAATACTTCCAACAATACTTGAGTACTACTTGAAGTGTTGTAGTGTAAATGATGAATACTTTTGTTTATACTCGAGTGCATATGGAAGTATTATGAAAATATCATTGATATTTGAGTCATTTTAATGCTAATACTTCCATTCATACTCAAAAGCTCTTGAAAGTATTCCAAAATTACATTGATACTTGAGTATTATTAGCCATGCTCAAGTGTAGTAAGGTTTTGAACACTTGTACTTTCATTTATACTTGAGAGCATGCTCATTTATGGTCGATACTCAAGTATTCATTCTCAAACTCAAGTATTGTGATAAATACTCTTCTCCATACTTGAGTGTGCTTAAAAATATTGTATAAAAAATCTATTCTAAAGATAATACTCGAGTATCACTCATGACTCGAGCTTGCATCTGATCAATTTTGAGATTTCAACATAAAGTTCAACTTGCAAATGTCATAACTCTCTCAAATTTACTTCAAACTTTGGAAATAATATATCCATGGAAATCCCTTTGTGTTTACTCTAAAATGAAATAAGAATAAATCCTAAATCTATTATACGCAGAAATATATGATAGCCAAAGTAAGTAAAGGTCAGTGATAAAGCATTCAATCTAACCACCATGTTTAGAAATTCATATCTCAATCTTATGAAATGCTTTGAAGATTTTCTTGGTATCTATGAACCATATTTCGAGTCTAGTTTCATATGAAACTATTTTCACATCAATCAAACTTGTGGTTTGGGAAATATGGTCAAAATACTAAACACATATCGAGCTGAAAAGGGAGGTCATACTCAAATATTAGCTCAAGTATTAGCTCAAAAAATCCAAATCCTTGTAATACCTTCCTAAGTTTACTTAAATTTATGTTAGATTCTAATTATGAGCCACTTTATGGTCATTCAATAATTAGAATTAAATAACTGATTGAAATTTGAAAAATTTTCAAAAGTGCCGTTTATCGGAACTGTCACTTGGTAAATTTCATATTTTTGGCCTATTTTGAAATTCATACCTTATTCTAAAAAATCAAAATGGAGTGATCCAAGTCTCTAAATAACACTTATGAAATCTTATACAGGGGAAAATACCCATTTGTCTAATTTTTTTGACCAATCAGTTCTGAAAAGCTATGGAAAAGCACTGTTTATTTGGTCATTTTTAATTTCCAGATTTTTCTTCTAACTTTGGACCACCATAGCTTTCTTGATATAAGTAAAATTTTTAGCAAACATAAACTCATTTTAAAGCTTGCCATGTGAACTATTTTTCTAGAAAATATAGTACAAATTGGACTTCAGCTGTTATTTTCACTGTTGCCTCAACTTGGATCCCTATTAAGGGCTTTGGACCCTTTCATGCTATTACCTGCTTTCAATTCCTCTTTTCCATGTCTATATCCAATTCACCTAATAATTTAGCATGCTTGGTATATTACATAGAACATACTTCAAACCTCATAGTGTAGGAGTTTAAAGTACAATTATCCAAAAGTGCATGTAATCAATGTACAAACTTCCCATTTTGCTTGACATTCAACCTTTGTCCTTACCTTTACACTTCCTTGCCTTTGCTCTTGAACTTAGCCCTAGAAGGTGTTAGCATGGGATAATGAGATTTATTGAATCTCAGTAACGTACATGATCATTAATGTGCAATAACAAAAAGCCATAAAAATTAAACATGCAACACTAACCTCTAGTTCTCACATTTTCACTTTGCCAAAGCATATCGCTATTATCAATCATCATATAAAGACTTGCTTGTTCATTCACCAATCAATAGCATAACCATGGAAAATGCACAATTAACAATCAATAGCAATGTAAATGTAAAAGTTAGAGAATTCGCTACATTTTTTTGCTTAAACTCACAATCTTTAATGGCTTCCTTCTTGCACTTTTGGAACTTTCCCCTTGAAAATTATACTCCTGCACATTACATGATACAATTAGCATTAATTACTAGCCAATATCAAATGTCGAATCATGCTAAAACTTGCTTAAATTCCTCTTGACTCTTAAGGGCCCTAAAAGTCTTAATCTTACAAAACTTGTTCTAGTGCTTCCAATAATCATTTCTTCACTTATACCCTACACAAAAATGCATTCTTAAACATCCAAATCCATAATCCTTGAAATAAAATCCTCATTTATAAATATTAAGGAAAATAATTTAATGAACCTTCATCTCAAGCTAAAGATGACCCTAAAGCAATTTAACATCAGCTATTATTATTCACAATAGGAACATCCCATATAGGGAGACAATGGCTATAAAAGCACCCTCATCATAGTGGCATATGCTCAATTCATAAACTAACGTCAGCAGATCAGCAACAATACATCCAAAATGAATAAAATAATATGAAGAGTATGCACAATCTAAATATATAGCAATATATGTTGGAAATTGTGCCCTAGGGGCCAATCATTGTATCTCAGACATTATTTATTTTAATGTATTTCTCCATTTAATTATCATATGTTTAGCATGTTGATTATGATAATTGCATCCATAGACGAATTATGAATATTGTCTTAAATATCCCTGGTTGATTGTCTATGCAGGAGCTTAGATAAGGTAAGACCAGTATGACTTTGATGAGGTATAGAGATACAAGTCAAAGTCATAGGCACTTGTCAGAGTACAAGGTACTGGACCGACCCGCTATGAGAAAGCTGCATAGATTAAGTCATTAGCTTATCTCAATGTAATCACGTCATAATGCCATTTGACCTGAGATCATCATGGATTCCTACATGAGAGTTGCTAAGTTTTGACTTAGTCAAAAGTCACCTTTGACCGGGTGATGATAAAGGCTATAATCAAGCTTAGGGGTCTTTAATGCTGAGGAATATGAGTGATCAAGATGGGATTTGTCCCTTACATTAGTTGGGAGATATTACTGGGCCCCTCGATGATTAAGTCTGAGAAATGTATGGCCATAATTAATGAAAAGGAGTTTTTGTTTCCTTGATCAGACTACTCAGGGATTGAGAAAATAATGGTCAGGAATAGGAAGATGATGTCATCCATGCCTCGACCTTGACCGAGATATCGTGTGATAAAAGGGACGTGATGTGATTACATGAAAGGTTACGTCGTGTCAATGATCTCCATATGATTTGGGTAGTCGTAATGTCTTGCTAGAGATCACTTGCGACTTGTGGGCTAATGTTGAGTTTTGCCCACTGCCAACTTCATATGGGTCTACAAGGTCGCACACAAGAATAAACCAACACAAGCTTTAAAATCTAGGGTTTATTCGAATTATATATATGAATTCAAAATGACAATAATATTATATGTTAGTATTTAATTTATTTGATAAATTAAATAACTAACATTAATATTCAGATTTTATTTATAAAGATAAATTAAATTCGTTGGCTCACTATTTGGATTAATTATATGTATATGATTTGATCAAATCAGATTAATCCAAATCAGAATTGCAAAAATTTGAATTTTACATTTTGAATTTTGAATTTCAAGATAAATAAAGATTAATCTTGAATATCTTTTGAATTTCAAGATTAATAAAGATTAATCTTGAATATCTTTTGAATTTTGAATTTCGAATTTCAAGATTAATATAGATTGATCTTGGATATCTTTTTGAAATTCAAATTTCAAGATTAATAAAGATTAATTTAAATATCCTTTTGAAAATTCAAATTTTAAAGATTAATCACAGATTCTAGAAGCTCTCCATGAGTTCTATAAATATTAGGACTCATGAGCAATAAAGGCATTCTATTTGAATCTAATTGTGAGCCACAGAAACCTAGAGAGAGTGAGACGTGAGAGGCACTAGCATATTACAATTATTGGGAACAGTTCACGTGGATACCAGTAGAGGGAGACAATAAAAAACATTGGCTCCTCGTGATCGGAATCAAGAACACAGGATGTCATGGAATTTGAAGAGATCCAAATGCAAGAGACAATTTGAATTCAAAACACAAAAGGTATGCCTCTCTCTCTCTTCGATCTAAATGCCTTTGACAAATCCATATGGGGATTAGAAAATTTTAAAATTCTGCTGCATGTAGGTATGTTCTAATCCAACAAGTGAAGCTATGCCTATGATACTCGAGTGACACGGGTTCACTCAAGTGAAATCCTTTTTCACCCTGAAACAAGAAGAAAATTTACTTGAGTGAGAAACCTTGACTCGAGTGATTCTGAGAAAACTATCTAACTTGAGTAGAATCAAGCAACTCAAATGAACTTTTATTAGAACAAAAAATATTAGAAATAATTGAAACAACTCGAGTGAATTATGAAGCATTATGATTACTAAAAACATAAGTTATTATCATTAAAACATACATTAACAGAATACATTAACATTGTTTTAGGCTATTTTTCCTTATGTTCTTCCTTCTCCTCTTTTTGTCATCATCAGTAAAGATAGATATTGAGGGTAAAGAAATTAAATCTAAGGGTCTTTCCTTCATTTTTCGTTTGAGGTACTTGAATCCTATTCTCTTCCACTTTTTCAATCTTGTCATCATAGAAAACATAAGGTGTAATGATGGTGTTTGGAGTTTGTTTTAAGTTAAAATCGTGGGTTGCATGGGAAACGGAAGGCAATGAATGTTTACAGCTGCATAATGGTTTGTAATGGTCCATCGGTTACATTTTTCCATCATAATGTTTTTGTAACATGTGTAAGCTCCCATTAAGAGGCTTAACATTCTTATCTAGCCTCAACCTAGTATAAATAGGAGGTTTACAGTGGTATGAAAAGCAAATGAGAAGAAATAAGAATTAAGTGTTTTCAAGATTTCCAGTGCGAGCTTAGTGGTTCCTGTACCATCATGTGTTGGGATGCTTGGTTCTAAGAAAAACTAAAAACAAGGGCATGAGGTTTTAATAAGATAGACTTATTTTGAAATCTAAGGCAAAGAGTGAAGATTTTGAATGTGGTGTTAAGAAGCCAGGTTGTTTGCATGCATGCACGCGAGTGTGCGTGTCTGTGTATCTATATATATATAAATGTTTGTGCATGAGTTATTTTGAGTATGTATTGGTGAAGGATTTAAAAAGGGTAATTGTGTTATGTAATATCCTAAGATTCGTAAAAGGAAATAAAGGCCAAACCGATAAATTACGAGATGATTTAAGGCCTATAGATAAGAAAATAGAAAAGAAAATGCTTATAGATAAGAAGGATCATAATGGACAAAGTCTCTAGTCTTGAGAATTTTAAGTAGAAAATTACTAAAGGGCAAAATGGTCATTTGACCTAAATAATAAGGGTAAAATGGTCATTTTGAATAAAAAGGCCTAGAATGCAAAATGTCGTCAAATAATAAGGATATTTTGGTAATTTGGTCAAAAGTCAACAAAAAGTTAAGTTGACAAAAAATGTCAAAGTCAACCAAGGGTAATGTTGGAATTAAGAAAGAGTAGAAAAAGTGATGCCATCTTGATAATTAAGAGAGAAATAAAAAAGATAGTGGCATTTTTGTAAATATGTGGAAAGTAAGAAAGAGAAAGGAATGCAATGACATTTCTATAATTAAGGATTTTTAAAGGACTGAAGGACTGAGAAATAATTATTTGAGGTAGCAGGAGTCCTCAAAGACCCAAACTGAGAAAATTTTAGTTGAGTCCTAAAGTATTTAATAAAATTATTGCCCGGTATCCGGTGCGGGCAGTTTCAAAGTATGGAGAAAACAGTGCCCGAAAGCCCTGAAAAAGTATTTTCTTAGAAAATTAATTACGGAAAATCCAGGAAGAATTTTGAGTAACGGAAAGGGCTGGAGTATCAGGGAAAAATATAGAAATTTTTCGTGCCCTTAAGTCAAATTTATGGTGTTGCACGCAAATTGAGGAATTCTGATGAGTTAGGAGGAAAACCCAGGGACATTTTGCACTAGGAAATGATGCCACCTAGGCAAGGAGGCTTAGGAAATGGCACCACATGAGAGAGAAAGTCTCCGGAAAAGTAAAAAGAAAGTTACCCGATTAAAGGTTACTTGATGGAAATGCGTGTGATTGTATCAAGTAATTGAAGAGCTAGTAGCCTAGCCAAGTCTTGGAGGCCAAGCTAGAGAGTAATAATTACAGCTTTATGAGAACCACAAGAGCTTGACACTTGGCACAATCTCCTCCATTCAAGAGCAAAACTTATTCCCCAAGTTTTAGTCCCAACCACTCAAAATTTCAAGAAGCATTTATATTAGCAAAATTCTCCATTTTACTTCCCCAATTGCCGTCACTTTCTCTCCCCTCTCAAGTCTGAAAATTTCTCTCCTCCTAAGCTCCCAAAACTCACGCCACTTTGCTCCCAAGGATGAAGAGAAGAAAGCTCACACAATCTCAAGGTAACCAACAAGCAACCAACTCTTTCCATATCTCTACTCCTTGCAACTTATACTACCTCTCTAGTGGTTGTTTTCCTTGATCAAAGCCTTCTTTTTAAAGATGAAAAGTTAGGGTTTCAAGGTTGGAAAATCAAAAAGAGAAGGCTTTTGAGGTAGTAAAAGATTGCAAGTTCTTTCTTACATAGTAAAAGCTAGCTTGATGGTTTTTTATTTTTGTTTTGGTGGTTGTGGAAATTTTTGGAAAACCCCAAGTTTTGAGGGTGAGGGTGACGCCATCTTGGCTAAATGGGAAGGGTTGTTTTTGAGCTATTTGATGTATGGATAGTGGTTTGGGAACATGGATATGCAAGAATACATGTTGAAAGTTGAAAACTCTTTCTTGCTCTCATTTTTTGTTGTTTCTCGGCCAAGCAAAGAAAAAAATAGAAGGGATGTGTTTTTGTCTTGTTTTGATGTTTCCAATGGCTTTAGAAGACAATTTTGTGTAGGGTTAAAGAAAGAAAAGGATTTGGAAAGCTTTTGAAATCAAAAGAACAAGTTACAAAGCTTTAAGGGTTTTGAAAGAGCAATAGTTGTAATATTGCGTTTTTGGTGATTTTTCTTGCCTTGATGGTGGCTGCAAATTTATGAGCATGTTATTGTATGGTGTTTAGGAATTTGAGACCTTCAAGAACACTTTTGGAAAGTTACCCAAGAGAACTTTAAAGTTCAAGAAAAAGGAAAGCTGAGTCAAGTTAGCAAGACTACTAATCTTCTCTTATGTTTATGAAAATGAGTTGTAAATGTTGCATGAGTTTTTATGATGATTAAAGTGGATGATTTGTGTATGAAATCTGAATTTTGTGCTATGGCCATATGCATATTAAAGTTTTGTTTGAGATGTCATATGTTTATATGATCATACACTTGCTTTAAAGTTATGTATGCACATTCACAATATTTTGATTATGTAGTTTTGCTATTGGGATTCCCAAATCTCATTCCCCACCAACTAACCATGTAGGTGGAAGCTCAAGCAAGGGTAAGGAATAGGTTATTGATAAGTGAAGATGTTGCTCTTGCCTGCATGCTTTTTGTGTAAATATGATTTGTTAAACTCCAATTGAAGTGTTGTGATTTGTAACCCCTAAACCTCTACATGAATCAGCATACGAATGTATGATGCTGCATGCATGAAAATGGGTTAAAAATGCCAAGTCATGGTAAGAAAATAATCATGCATGATAGAGGTGGGTTAATGGACCAAAAAGAGGTTTTAGTGAATTTTAAGAAAAGTTGGTTTTCAAAGCTAAAAGGTTACAAAGGCCCTGAAAAATTGATCAGTTTCACATGGAAAATAAAAATAGCAAACAAGCTCCAAATGAGCTGAAACTTTCCAGTTAAATACTATATATCTTGAGCTTTAAAATGATATAAATTTTGCGAAATGTGGATGTGTACATTAAGAGATATGATTTTCCAAAATTTAAGGGAAAAACTAGAAGTAACTATTGGAACAGTGCAAGTTTTCAGAATAAACTGATTCAAATGGGCAAGAATTGGAACCAGTGAGTATTATTCCCCTATAGATCACTTAGTAAGCTAAATTTAGAAATTGGAACCACTCAGTTTCGATTTTTCTAGAATTAATTATGATTTTTTAAATTTGGATCAGAAATCTGGAAAATTGCTCCGTGAACAATAACAGCGTTTTTAAAGAAAAAGAAAAATTTTTCAGTTCACTAAAAAGGTTAAGTTGAGTTATCCAAAGCCCTAGAGTGGTTCTAAAGTGATCTAATATGAGGAAATAGGGAGAAAATAGGAGCTGTTACATGTTTTCTAAAATTTTGTGGCAGAGGAGAACGTAAACTACTAAGTTAGGAATATGAGATTACAGATTTGTGAATTTCATTTGTGGGGTTAAGCTGTTATGTCATAATATATATATATATATACAGTGTGTGTGTGTGTGTAAGAATCTTTAATCTAGATCCTCAAGACTAGAATAAGTTCTAAATTTGAGATTTTCAGAGTTAAAGTAAAGGTTTATGATGTCATAAGGATTGGGAGCTTTGGAGGGAGGGTTAAATAGTTCAAGGATAATTTCACCACTGTTTGAAAAGGATTAGACAAAATTCAAATTGAGATAAGATTGATGGTCAAAGAATATTGACTTTGTCATCGATATTGAAAATCTCTTTGAAGCTCTGATGGATTATAGGATGTTAGAAATGGAATTTTGAAATGAGGAATTGAATGGGGTTAACTCCAAAAGAACAATATGCTAAATAATTGTGAATGGCTTAAAGTAAATTTTGCAAGTGTTTGGAAAAAGATTAAATGAAGATTATGTGTTTAAGTTATATTGAGTTTTGAATGTTAAAGTGGAATTTTGAAACTGATTTTCTCAATGAGGGAATGGAGTATGTGGTGATTTATTGGCAATTGAGCTTTTCTAAACAACCGACTTTTAGTATGTTTTAATTAGTTAAATGATCTTTGCTGACCATATTCAATAAGCAAATAGTCTCATAATAAGCTTTAAAATGAGTCATTGAATGCATTATTTGGATAAATGAATTCTAAGTTAAGATGCATTAATGTTGGTTCTGAAATTTGGAAGCCAATACCCACGCTATGAGATTAAGAACATAAATCCGGTAGCTCAAACAAGATGTCCAAAGAAGAACATCAATGCCTAGATTGATAAAGTATTCACACCAAGGGGGTTATATCCATTGATAAATTGTGAAGAGTTGACCATCGATAATCTCTTAACCATCCCATCAAATAGGTAGAAGGTTCATTAAACGGTGAAATGTTACCCTGCCATAATGTAATATGCTTCCAATGCAATAAAATTTGGGGAAAATTAACAAATAAGCAGTAAGTTGTACATTGATTTTTGGTTCTAAATTTGAGTTCTAAATCTAAATGGTTTTTTTTTCCTTGATTAAGGATACAAACAACTTTGTGTAGAAATTGGAACTATAACATTTGGAATTATGTGGAATAAATTATGATTTTTACGAATTGTTTGGAAATTCAAGATTTAAGAAAAAAGATAATTTGAATAAGTGTATAAAGAAATTGATAATAAATATAATGGTTTCCTTTTTTATTATTAGTTATTTTATTTCTTGAATATTGCTTACCTATGGAAAAGTAGTTAATTTATTTTTTTTTTGATTTTATCATTAAGTATTGCTTCATGTATATTTTGTATGGGTTTTATATCTTGTAATGTTTGTGATCTTTTTTTTTTATTGTTACCTCAATTTGTTTCTCCATAGTGACATTCAAATCATTACCACCTTGAGAACTCCCACACCAATCACTAGTGAATCAACAATATAATGATTCTAATAGTTTAGCAATTCAGGAAATTCAACATTTGTTAGGACTATTTTTATTTGTGCATTTATCTGTCAATTGGTTAATTTTTTATTCTGAAGAATTATGTGGATATTGTCATTTATATACTACTAGTTCCGATATATAGTGTATTTTAATTTAATTTAGTTATTCATTGTTTTATTTTAATAATTATCAGAACAATATATATATAATTTTAACAATTTTGTTTATTTTAAAAAAATTATATCCTTTAATCGTCACTGAAAATGGATTCAAAGCTAAGGCTCCTATCTATTAGTTGCTGCCCATAAGCTTTTCAATGACAATTAAAGTATCCGTTTGGGAAAGTGGTGGAGAAGTACTTCTATAATTTACGAGATAAATATGTGAAAGAGATTATCTTGATTTGTAAAAAAATGATGTTGAACGTGCTTTTGGAAACCCAAACACTCCCCTAAACAGGCATAAAGTTGTAACAGTGCTATATCTTCAGTAGCGACTAAAGATCGTTGCCAATACTATATCTTCATCAGCGACTTTTATCGCAGCCGGTTCAATGCCCAATCCAATTTTTTGAACCTTGGTTAATATAGTATCAATCCAAGCACATATGGAGGGTAAGAATGTCTCTTTAAATTATGTGTGATTTGCATGATAAAATAATCAAGAAGGATAGACATGATGAGAGTCTAAATGCTTTCATTTTTATAGGGCAGCGTGCTTGATGTTGATACAAGAATGTTCAAGCTTTGAGAAGAATGAGTTTAACTCAAGCAACTTATTCAAACGAAACAAGATCGATTATTGCATGCTAAGTTGCATTGAAAGCAAGCATAGCTTAAATTCAAATTTGGACCACCACGTGGCTTGGAAATTGTAGAACCCATTCGATTATGGGTTCCAAAATCCTTTACTCCTAAGATAGTGTGCCCATGTAGAAAACTGTGGGGAAAATACATTTTGGTAGAATATATTTTGGTTTAGAATGCATATATGTTTGGATAAACGCTGGATTTAGAGTGTATTTACTCTGCCAAAAAAGAATTTTTTTGTTCATAATGTATTTTGAAATAAGGAGTTATAAGACATTAAAATTTGTAAGCTAGTGGACTTTTAGGTTTAAAATGCTTTTTGAAACTCCAAAAAGAGTTCTCAAACACATCCAGTAGCTGCTTCCCTATACCAACAAGTTTTAAAATGGAAATCTTGGACATTCTATGATTGAGAAGTATAGCGACTAAGCCGATTAAAGAAAATCTTTAGAGGCATTCAGAACTGCAGGCATTTGAAAGAGGGAATTGTTGCTAGAGAATATGGAAAAGAGATATTAAGAATAAATTCACTGTAGTTGAAGCCACGAGACTGAGAACAATTGATTTAGAGATTTTTGACACGTTAATATTTATTTACTTGTTTATTTCATTTTATTAGTGTTAATTATGAACGTTAGACTCCCTCCACTCTTGAGTATATAAGCCCACGGAAGCTTATACTTGAGACGAGATGGAGTATAATGCATGATAATCAAAGTAAAATAAATCAGATTTAGTACCTTAACGTAACACTGTCTTGTTGTTGTTTGTTTGTTTATTATTTCTATGTTATAATCATTTAATACCAAAAGTGATTTTTTTGGATGAAAATATATGGTGATCTTTATATTTAAATTTATTTAATTAATTATTCATTTTTTTGAATTATTGTATTAATTATTGATTTTTTTCAATTAAAAGATGAATTTGATTAATAAATGTTCATTAAGGGTAACGTGACCATTTGTATAATTTTTCTACTTATCATTATTTTCATTAAGGGTTTAGGATGAAAATATCTGAAAAATGTTCATTAAGGGTAACGACGGAGTTACGGAAGAAAAATGATTTACAAGTTCCATCACATTTTTCAGAAAAGGAGAAAGAATTAGGCTCCAAAAATGTTTCCATTGTGTAGATCTCATCGAAACAATGAAATGGACACCTAGAACGCGAAAAACGGACGTCCGACGGTGAAGTTATGGCCCAAAAAACATCGGCACGATGGGTGAATAGTAACGTTAAAAAAACGAAAATTAAAAAAATAAGAAGCAGCAGCGGCTGAGGGGAGAGGAACTGGATCGTGGCACGGGGCGAGATCCGGGTAGGTTAACCCGCTGGATGCTCGAAACGGCATCATTTTGCGCACAAAAAAATTAATTATCATAAAAAACGGACTAGGCCAGAGAAGCCCAGGCCAAAAAAAATAAAAAAAATTGGTTTGGGCCCTGGCCCAACACCAAAAAAAATAAAAAATAAATATTTTTTTCAAGTTGGGCCAAGGGAGGCCCAATAAAAAAAATTCATTGGGCGACCCACTAGACTCGAACCCGTGACCACTAGAATGGGAGATGGACGCCACAACCAGCTGAGCCGGGGGGAACTTCTATCAAAAGAAAACAGAAAATAATATTAATAAAAAAATAAAAATAATAATAAAAAAAAGTCCACGTGGGGCATGAGGCCACGTGGCACGTCCTTCCGACACGTGGACCACACCACCCGGCTCATCATAGCGCGTGGAGGCTTTTGGTACGGCGCGTGTTTTGAACAGAGACCTCTACGGTGGCACATGCGGTACACGCGCTGTCACTGAGAGTGGGCATTGACCCACTTTGCGTTTTTTTGGAATTTTTCTTCTCAGGGCGCGTGATGGCGCGTGGTATCTCCAAATGAGACTCGGTCTGTTCCTAAAAATCCTAAAATTCGAGATCTTCATTTTGATATATAATTTGCCTATTTTATAAGGCAATTCAGGATCTGTTTTTTTAATGAAAATCAGTGCTTAGTGAAAGATTTTTTGAAAATATTTCAATGTAATAATTTCAAATCAATGTTTTGAAAAATAATGGTACAATAAATCTTTGAAAGCACTGAAACACTGTCTAAAGGACTAGTGTACATTGAATATGTTAATGAACATGTTCATAACAAGGATCCTGAACAAGAATTTGAAGAGGATTTTAGGAAGAAATCGGTTGGAGAGGATCTTGAGGAAGATTCTCACAGGGACATGAGGAAGACACTAGGGAGGATCCAGAAAGGGGTCCTAATCAAGACCTTAAGGAAGGCCTAGTGGAACCTCAAGAGGTTTACTTCGACCCAGGTCTTGAGTACCCATTCTGATTCAATTTAAAACCTCAAGACTGTGATTAAGAGGTCGATCAACCCTTCTTCCCGCCATGGCATGCAATGAGAACAGCCATATTTAAGAATAACAAAAACATATATGACATAAGTGGGAGCTATGTTTACAACAAAACTGATAATGAAACTGCATAATTCTATGTGAATATCATGATGAAGTATCGTACAACATTTAAAGCCACAAGCACATTCATATTAACAACCATGTGGGTTGTTGCAGTAAAGAGAACAACAAAACTTATGCTGAACAAGAACCAATACTTTAAAAGACTGAGAAAATAAATAGTCAATAATTGTATTGTAAATATTTAAAGATGTATTGTGCTTTAGATTTATGTGTTTACACTCTGTGTTATGTTTATAACATGATTTAGTGTATGGTTGTTACTAAATGCATTGTAAAAAGTGACATGTTTAGTTTATGTGAATTGTTGTAGAATCGCTATTGTTATTCACATGTATGTCACCTTGCTACACTTTTGATAAGTGGGAGCTTTTAGAAAATGAGACTTCTAAAAGTTGGTGATTCAAGAAGTACTTATAAGATTCTTGAAAGAAATAATGTAGTTACTAGTGTTTGTGTGATGGGAGGTATAAACGTATTCTCCTGATCACAGATCTAGTAATCAAATTATCTTGTCAAGAATAATATGAGTATAGGACATTGTATACTGTGTTGTGCTACATAATCGCTAAAAACTCAGCTATATGAGAAAACATTTCTTGATAAAATACCTTGTCACCTCAGACTAGAAAATGGCAACAAAAAGCATAATTGTCGAGTGTAACACTCCATATTTTCCTCTATAATCATCATATTAGATCACTATTGAACCACTTTAGGGCTTGGATAACTTAAGTTGACCAAAGAAGTGAAAATAAGAATTTCAAAACGGAGTTACTGTTCATTTGATCAATTTTCAGATTTCTGGTCCAACTTTGAAAAATCATAACTAATTCTAGAAAAATCGAAATTGAGTGGTTCAAATTTATATTTGAAACTTATAAAGTGATCTACAGGGGAAAAATACCCATTGGTTTCAAAACTTGCCCATATGATACAGTTTATTCCGTGAAATTTACTGTTCGTTTGGTAACTTTTCAGTTTTTCAGATTTTTCTCTTAACTTTGGAAAATCATAACTCTTTATCTACACATCCAAATTGAGCAAACTTTGGCTCATTTCAAAGCTTAGAATGTGTGGTATTTGACGGTAAAGTTTCAAGTCATTCGGAGTTCTTTTCTATTTTTCATCGCTATTCCAAAAATAGGGCAGATTCTTGGCTTTGGAACTCGTCACTTAAGACTTTAGCTTTTCTTTAAAAATTTGCCAAGCCTCTTTTTAGATAGGTTTTATCCTCTTGCAATGCATGATAAATTCCTTAACATCCCTTAACATTTAAACTACTCATGCATGCATCATCATATATCCACTTACTAACCAAGTAGAGGTTTATAATTACATAACTACAACAATTCTCAAACATAACTATATATAAATTTCCACAAGCAAGAACATGATAATATGCACCATAAACCTTGCTCTTACCCTTGCTTACGCTTGTACCTAAAATGGTTAGTTGTGGAGGGTGAGATTTCAAAGAAATCCCAGTAGCAAACACTCTAATAATACATCTCCATGCATGATTATTAAACCAAAACATGTATGCCATTTAACAAGAACAATCAATCATGTATCCATCAAGCCAAGGCAATCATTGCATAACAATCATTATGCTTTCACGCAATCAAAGTTTCATACAATAAACATGGCATTTAACACACATATATAATCAATGCAAAGTAGATGCCAAAGTTAGAAGTGTTGCTACTTTGTCCTCTTAATTCCTCTTGAACTTGAAGATCTCTTGATTAACTTTCCAAATGTGCTCTTGGGTGTTTTGCAACTAATTATTTCCTCTAAATCCCTGTCTTTCTCATTTTTCATCTCATGAACCCTAACTTTCCAGCCACCAAAAGAGAGCCAAAATCAAAAATCTAAACTGATAGAAAGGTAGAGGAAGTTGAGAGGAAGAATTGATATATAACATAAGGTGTAACTCTTTCTGACCTTGAGATTCCAAGAGCTCTTCTTCCTCTTGCTCCTACCCAAAAATGGAGTCTCCCCCTCCCTATTTTCAGCTTGCAAAGTCGGTTTTGAAGTGGTGGAAGAGGAGGGGAAATTGCATTTATAAAATCTCATTAAAATGGAATGGAAGGTTAA
>JANTPZ010148589.1:0-15255 GCA_025593235.1 Vachellia pachyceras | reverse complement strand
TGATTATGGCATTAGAACTGTATGGATGATGGATGTGCATTTATATCATTATGTGTTATATTGTGGGGTTATTTTCGGGACGAACGAAGAGTGGTGAATTATTGTGCCCCTCAACTTTTGCTCATCCTTGGCACGGATTTAAGCTAAGTTGGTGTGTGTGGACACCTCCTTACCTTGGCCTGTTGCAGGTGATATGGGAGGGGACAGTGTTCTTGAAGTGACTAGATAGCCGTTGGCTAGGTATACTAGCACTGATAGGTTATGCCATGTCCAGAAGTTATAAGGCGGAGCAAATGGATTAGGGGTTAATTGCTTTTGATAGATATTATGTTATTGAATTATTATTATGCTGACAAACATACTTCTCTGACTTGCATTCCTATCCAGCATATGTTGAAAATTGATTTTGGTTGCTGAGACGTCATGTCTCATCCCGTTATTATAATTTTTCAGGTGATACCTCTAATTTTGATAGAGTCCAAGGGAAGCAGTCGAGGCATAATCATTAAGCCTTGTAGGCTCTTTTTGATATTAGTATTGCATTGAATCTTATATTGCCATATAGGGTTCATTATTATGATGCATTGCATTTTGGGATGGCCGGCAAGAACAGTGGGCACTGTGGTGATGGTTCATTATTTTGTGCCAAGCGATTTAGATTTTATGTGACAATTTGTAGACGGATCATGTGGCAAGAATCCGGGGTGACTTATTTAATGAAATCGCTTCCGTATATTTCTGTTATTATTTAATTGTTTTGGTTAAATTATTATGGTTTAAAAATGGTCTTTTCAGGTGAAGCCGTAGCCACCTAACGGTTTGTTGCTGTGGATATAGCCGTAGCCACCCACCAACGCTTCCGTAACCAGATCCATCAGTTTTGGTGCAGCCGTAGCCACCTCATGGGTTTGCTCATATGGATCCAGCCGTAGCCACCCATCAACATCTCATGTATAAGATATGGTCCGTTGGTAAGGTTGAGCAAGTGACCCGAAACCTGCTAGACCCGCCCGAACCCGCCCGTGAATTTTCCCGTTTGGGCCCGCCCACTAATGGCTCATCACGGGTGGGCCTAAACGGGGCGGGCTATGTACTTAAACGGGCGGGGCACGGGCAAACCCTCGGGCTGCCCATGCCCTCCCGTTTATTTTTATATATTTTTATTTGTATTTTTTATATGTATATATTTAGTTTTCACTAAATTGCAATATGTTAATTTGGTTTGTTTGGCAAAGGCATGTGGACAAGTTATAGGGATCAGGTTCGATTCCTCGCGCCATGTGAATATTTTTTTCTCCTTCACCCAGCAGCCAGCGTCCCAGGCTCCCAGCCTTTCTTTCTTTCTTTGTTTTTTTTTGCTTCTACCCTCACTCCATCAGAGCGTCCTCACTCAGTCACTCCTCCCTCAAATCAGAGAAATCAGAGCATCCTTCATCCAGCGTCAAAGAGGCTCAAAACATCAAACCCTTCTCTACGATGGCCTTCCTCAAACAGCCACCTTCGTCTCTGCGACAGCCTCCCTCAGATCGCACGGGTGAGTGGGGCGGCTCTGACTGAGGGAATCGACTGGGGACTATTTTTTCGAGTGACGGAGGTAATCGACGGCCTCCCTCAATCATTCACCTTTCATTGTTGATTACTCCATTCGATTCGTCTTCGCCTATTCTTCATCAGCATCGACGTGTCACTCTTCTCTCTTCATTGTGGCTGTTGCTAGTTGTTGGTCATCGATGCAGATCGGCTGGTTGTTGGTCATCGATCTTCTTCTGATGCTCATCATCTGATTTGTGATTTTTTCTTACATTTTCTATTGCTGATTGCGTGATGCTGGATTGCTAGTTGCGTAATTTTTTCAATTGAATCCTTCTATCTGGTAACCGTATTGTGAAATAATAGAATGTATTTTATTTTTTCCCTTCCATTTGTGATTCAGCCCTTAAGAGCACTCAGGTAGCCATGTGTTGTAGAAGAGGAGGGGTAAACGGGCAGCCCGTCTACCCGCCCATTTAATGCAGGTTCTGACTTACCTGTTTAATGCGGGTTTAAATGGGCTACAACAGGGTTACGGGCTCGCGTAAACCCGGTTAATATTAAACGGGCGACTACGGGTTGACCAGCGGGCCAGCCCATCCCGCCCATTGCTCTGCCCTATCTGTTAGTGTAGCCGTAGCCACCTAACGGTCTAGCTCTCGTGGATGCAGCCGTAGTCATCCATTAATTTCTTTTCACATATATAAATGTATGTTTCCAAAAATCACTAGTCCCACTAAATATTTTTCTAATAGAAAATTCATATATCATTTCATCGGAGCATAATATCAAATTAACTCAAAAACCAAACATCAGTATCTATATAAGTGGAAAGTGGTTATCTCTTGCCAATCAAAGATAACACTATCACAACAGAAATCCCTGTACTCAAAGCCAACAATTTTTCACAATTAATCTACACAATTCAACATTACCACACTTTAGTTTAATAACTAATTTATGTGGTAAAAATAACAACTTAGGGACTTAAATCCCTCTAAAATTTCTAATACCACAATGACCACAACTAAATATATATATATATATGTACACATATTTTTTTAAGCCAAAATTATATTGAATCTAGAATTTAAAATACTCATAAAACAAAATTCTTAATAATTTCTTAAATATCTCATTTTATCAAAATCCTCATATACCTTAATATATTTTGAAACTATTAATATCTCAATATTAAAAATAATTTCACACTAAGAATTTCAACTTTAAAATTTTAAACCCTCAAATAAAATATTTAACTCATAAATAAAATTATTATTGTCTCCAACAACCTCAAGTAAAATACTTAAACTATTAAGAATTTACTATTACCTCCAGAATATCAAATAAAATATTTAACTCAACTTTAATAGGTCAAATTATATTAGAAACCGTATACAACAATAAGATAAATAATTTTTAAAATAATTCCTATATCAAATAAATAATTCTACTCAAATAAAAATTAATAATAGAATTGTCTCTACTATGAACGACGACTTGCACCATTCACAAACTCCAAGCCCACACGAAGGTCTTCTGGAACTCAGAACTTGGAGCTTAGACCTTCGTCATAAACCTTAGATGAAGGTCACCGTTGGTCACCTCAGGCTTCTCTTCCTCAGATCTTGCTCTCGACAAGCAGTGGTTTCTCTTCTTCCTCATATCTCCCGGTCTCGGCCTCTCACCTTATCATTGGTCGCCTTCGGCCTTCGTCTTCACCAAATGCTTGGGATTGTTTCTTTGTTTTTTTTTATTGTCCCAAAATACTTCAAAACCCTTCATCTTCACCCACTAATTTTTTCTCCTTCATGGTTCATTTTTTTTTCTTGGATTGTTCTGCTTCATTTTCACCCTCCTTCATGGTTCATTTTTTGGGACTCGGCTTCACCATTCATTTTTTTTATTGTTGGATTGTTCTATTCAGATTTATGGTTTAACAGGAAGTTTGATGATTTTTGGGTTGGCATGAAGTCTGATCATTTTGGGGGTTGATTTTAGCATGATTTTTTTCTTTTGATTCTAGATTTATGTTGGCATGAGGTTTGATGAACTCTGGATTTTGGCTTTCCGGGGAAGGCACTGGTAAGATGGAGCAATGAGAGAGGGAAGGGCTAAAGTGGCCATACGTTGGATCCTTGAGTGCCACGTCAGAGTGCACGTGTGAGTTTCAATCAAATATAACAAAGTTAATATCTATTAATCGCTCGTTTGGTATGCTGGAATTGATTTTGGTGGAAATGGAGATGGAGATGGAGATGGAGATAAAAATAAAAATGAAGATGGAAATGAGGATGGAAATGGATATAAATATAGAAAAAAATGAGGGGCCAAAAACTCAATTCCATTGAATTGAATACAATTCCATAGGTTACATCATGGAATTCATTTCTACCCATTTTGAATTCCATTTCCATTTCCATTTCCACCCCCTAATTCCACCATACCAAACATAAGAAATGAATTCCACCTCCCAATTCCACCATACCAAACATGGCATAAGAATAGAGCAAGATTACTACCTTTCAGGATTTTTGGCTCCACCGAAAACTTTTAGGTTGAAACTGCTCATGTAAGAAAACTTTTTTCCTACTTTTTCTTTCTTTCTCTTTCCTCTCTCATACTTTTTCTTTCTTCTATTTCATATTTCCTACTTTTCATCCTTTCTTTTTCCTACCAAATTTTTTACCTCGGAATCAGTAAAAGCTAATAACTTCCTAAACATAAATTACTTTTCAAAATCTAAGTTTTGCCTCGGAATCTGTAAAAGCTATTTTCCAAAATCTATTCTTCAAAACTTAGATTTTACCTCAGAATCTGTAAGAGCTATTTTCAAAATAGCTTCCAAACAAGCACTTAATCGGTTCTAGTGCACAAAGAAACCACCAAATACCCCCAGTTGAATGATTACACCATTTAATTGAATCCTAGCTACAGTTTATAATAATCACATACTCTATTCACTTATATTAAATCTTTAATGGCTGATTTATTTAAATTTCTTTAATCAATAACAAGTCTAGATTTTCTTCTAACTTGTTCTGAATGATTTCTAACTATAAATGCTGCACTACAATAAGGAGAAGTACTAGGTTGAACCAATTTATAAGATATATATTCATCAATATGTTGTAAGAAATCTTTTCTATCTTCAGGTGTAAATTTAAAAGGTTTCATTTCAATTTTAATATTATTTTTCTTTAAATATTCTTCAGAATACAATTTTATTTCATCATACGGCTTTGATTTATGCCAATATTGTATAGGATTATCACTATAATTTTCAGTTATCACTCTCATTATCTTATGTTCCCATGTTTCTTCAATTAAATTTATTTGTATGTTATTCGGTAAATATTGTATTTTTGTTTCTTTTCCTTGTTTCTTTATGAGAGGAGTTTCATTCTAGAATAAGGTTGTTTTATTCTAGTTCCAGTAGCTTTATATCCACGGGGTGTTTTAAATAAAACTATTTTATCAAAAAGACAAAAAGGTAAATATCTATCTATGAAATCTATTCCTAATATAATATCTGGTTTTAAATCATTAAATTGGTAAGCTCTTTTTAAACTTAATTCATATTGTCCAATTTGTATTTTTCTATTCTCCACTTTATATTTTATTTGCTGTAAAGTACTAATAAATCCTGAGATGTTTATATTTTCTTTAATTAATTTCCATTCATTAGCTGGAAATACTGATTGTTTTATTATAGAAGTTTCGGCTCCTGTATCTATCATAGCATGATATTTTCTACTCATATACTTTTCATAATTTATTTGTACTAAAATACAAGGTGCTTTTGCATTTCTTAATGTTATAATTTTATTAGTCATTTATTTTATGCTCTTGAAAGTAAATCCAAGGCCGGTTTCCATTCTCTTATAGTTTCTTCATATTCTTGTATCAACTTTTCTCTGTCTAATATTAATAGTCTTGTTCTATTATCTAAATAATTCATATCTAAAGCTTCAAAATTATATCCTCTAGGTAATAATCTTCTCATTTGTTTATCTAATTCTTCCCTATGTCTTCTTAATTCTTTAGTTTGCTTTTTTATTTCTTCTATTAATTTTCTCATTCTTAAAACATATCTTGCTATCCTATTCATCATTTACTTCTTTAATTTTAAGTTTTGGTACAGATTTTATTCTTACTTTATATTCTTTTAAATTTATCTTTTGAATTTGATTTTTATAAGGTAATTCAGCAATATTATTAATATCATTTATTTCATTTAATTGTTTTATTTGCCATTTCCTAAGTGTTTGCTTTACACTTTCTTTATTAACTACTGAACATTTTTCTGATTCTGACATTTAAAATTTTCAAGTATTATTTGTTCTTTATTGGATAAGGTTAGAATAATTTTATCTTCTAATATTTTATAAGGTTTATGTTTATCAAAAAATGCTAATCCTAAAATATTAGTTGTAGAAGGTTTACAAGGAATACTTTCTATAGATTGATCTAATTTATTTAATCTAATTATAATTGTTTCATTTTGTGCTATTAAATCAGGTGTCACAAAAGTCATAGGTTCCGCAAGACATATTTCAAATATCTTTGTAATCCATTCAGTTTCTAATAATATTTCTAGCTTTACATAGGAATATTGTTTCTTTGTTAAATTATTAGTTGAAATTTTTAAAGAAGGGCTATGTTGTAAATATAACGATCTTTTTCCTGGTATATTAGAATATTTAATTTTTGGTTCTGATTTGTCTATTAACAATTTTTCATATAGTCTTGTATTATCTAATTTTATTTGTAAAGAATAAGGCATAGTTATAGGTATAGTATTTCTAGGGATAATATTAAGGATTGGTGCCATAGGTGGTGGTATAATAGTTTTTCCTGCTTGTGAGCTATATATAGTATGATGATTTGTTAAAGCATAAGCTGTAGTAGCTTGAATACTTATAACTTTTCCTCTCGTTTCCATTAAAGTTGGTTTTAATAATTCATGATAAATCATTATACTTTTTTGTATAAAGTTATCAATAAGACTTACTGTAAAGTTTGGATAAATTTTAAATTTTATTTTTTGGTATATTAAATTTCCTTGAATTACTCCTAAAGTAGCATCTTCTACTGAAGAAGTTATTCTATCATATGTTATGAGTAAATTTATGGGTGTATCAATTCATTCTCTAAAATATGCTTTGATTAAAATTTCTACAGCTCCTATATATAATTCTGTAATTTCTTTATTATTAGGTATTTTCTTAAGTTCTTCATTAATATATTCTCTACTGATTAATGGAATTCTAGTAGTTCCAGTACTTTGACTTATATCTATAGGACACTTTGTTTTGTTTAATAATAAATATGTTCTTTTTACTTTTTTATTTTTAAATAAAGATTTAGTAGCTTGTAATAAAGTTTGTGGAAAAACTTCTTTAGTTGTTAGACTTAAATCTTCCTTTATAACTTTGTGCCATTGATTTACATCAAAAGGTGGACAATTATGTTGTTTAATTGATGGTAAAATAAAGCTTTGTATTTAGTTTTGTTCAAGATTTTCTTGCTCATTATTTTCTTCATTTATCATTCATATATCAAAATTTTCTGAGTTTTCAGTTTCACTATCAGTTTCAAGTAAATATAATTCTTCAGGTTCACTTTCTGTAAAATATTCAAAAGATTCTATTTCAGGAAAAGCTTCTAATAAATTTATTCTTTTACTATTATTTTTCTTTTCTTTTTGGGGACAATTAGGGCTAATGTGTCCTTCAGTTCCACATATATAATATTTACATGTTTTAAATCCTTTTTTAAATTTATTTTTAGGTTGTTTTCTTTTCTTCCAATATTTTCTTTTTGATATGTGTTTTTTAATATATGGTTTCTTTTCATTAATATTTTTAAGATTTCTAAATTTTGGATATTTTTTCCTTTTCTTATATTTCTTTCTATAATGAGGTATATCACATCCATAATGTCCTGGTCTAGGTAAATCTATACAATCTATTCCAAAAGCTTTTCCTTTCTTTTTCATCTGTTTATATAGTTTTATTTTTCTAGCTTCTGTCCATTTTTTATTAAGATAATCAAATAAAGCTCTTTTTCTATGTCCTAAGGTATCTACAAAATTTCCTTGCTGTTGGTGTTGTTTTATTATTACATTATTATAATGTTCTAATATATCTTAACTTAAAGAATATGGTAATTTTTGAAAAAAATAAATCCAAATAATGTACGTCTTCTGTAATATTATGTTTATCAATTTTATAATAGTAATTTTCAAATTCACAAATATAAGCATTTAAATTTTCTTTATCAACTTTACATATACTTAAGTTTATTATATTGTATTTATTTCTATTTGTTCTTTCTAATCTTGTTTGTTCTTGATTTCCTAAGATATAATCTCCTAAAAAATTATTTCTTAACACTATCTCAAAATTTTTTAGTATTTTTACTGCTTTATTTTGTGCTGAGTCTGAAGGTTCTATATCCATAGTATATAAAGCATTTTTAGATTCTGGAGTTAATCTTTCATACCATTTTGCTGCATTTCCTATCAATGTTTGTCTTATATAGGTTTTTATTACAGAGTGAGGAATATTATGTTTCATTATAGAAATTAAGGTACTTCTAACCCATTCTTTTATACTTTCTGTAGGATTTTCGTCACAAGTTAAGTTTAAAAGTCTTTGTTCTGCTGAATATACTTTTCTTCTTATACTTTCTAGAATATCTAATTTTGGACTATCTTTGTGTCTATAATAATATGGTTCGAGTTCTCTATAATAATTATATGCAAATTTATTTCCTATAGTTTCTAAATAATCATACCAATCTTCAGTAGGTTCTTCTGGAGGGTTTCTAACTTCAGAGGATTCTCCTGTTTCTAAATTCATAAATACTTTTTTATTTTCTTCATCTATTATTAAATCTTTAAGTTGATTATTAGTTTCTTATTCTGTTAAATCTGAAGTTTCTATAAGTTCTTCTATTTGTTCATGTTGGGTTAAATTCTCCGATGTTTCTATAGTAAGAATTGTTTTATTTTCTGAGCTATATAGTCCTTTATTAAATGCTTGAAGAAGGGCTTTTTCATTAGTTTTAGGTTCATCTATTGAATCATTTATTTCACTATTTTCTTCTTTTTTATATAATAATTCATTAAATCTTTGTAAAATTCTAAATTCCATATTATCTATTTTAGGTTCTAAATCTTCTACCCTTTTATAAGTTTCTTGAATATTTTTGTTTATAATTGTTAAGTCCGTATTAAGTGTTTGAACACTAGGATTCTGGCTTATATTATTCATGTTGTATATGTTTCATCATTTTGTTCTTTTATTTCTATTTCCGTATTATGTTTATATGCTAGAATATCTAATATTTTATTTATTTTTTGTTCTAATATATCTAGTTTTTCTTTAACTTTTTCTAAATCATTTAAATTATATTGAATTTTACTATGTATATGTTCACGATAAGAAAGAAAAGGATTAATAGGATGAGTTATATCTAGATATGGTCCTATCTGTAATTGATCTCTTAAATCTAATCTAAGAAATTCAGATTTCTTTTGTTCTTCATCTACAGAATTTATATGTCCTATTATATCAAAAAGTCTTTTTGAAGGTAAATCTCCTATTTTAGAAATCATATATCCATTATTCCAATTAAGTTGCTTATGTTCATGAAGACAAGTATCTCCTAAAGCAATAAAAGGAATAAATTTTGCATGCAAAGGCATATCATTTTTAGGATATACAGAATTTTCGGGTAAATCCCTAGCAGATATATCTAAAATTTTAGTTTCTACAGGCCAAAGAAACGTCATCATATAAAACAAATGGGTACTTTCTAAGCATGTAAAACCTAAACTCATCTCACCAAACCGAAGAGAATGCTTGCTCTGATACCATTCTCTTTTGGCTGAACGTAAGAACACCATATCTTAAGTCTTTCTTATTGAGATCTCTGTATATGAACTTGGAACCAGGCGAATTCGAGCAACTATAGGTCAAACGGCTTAACACAATAATAAACACAGCCTCCAGACCCACTGGCTCATTCGCTCCCAAAGGCTTACCAACGCCTTGCTCATATACAGGCTCGCATTATCAGAGTTAACATATGGTATTCAAACGTTCAACTCAAGGATCAATATGGAACAAGAATCTCTTAGTTTGGAGAGCGAGTAATAGGATTACATGAACTTAGTTTTTCCCTTCCCCTAAAGATTTTATAAACAAAATAAAAATAACTTAAGAATAGAGATAAGAAACTTACAGAAATTCTGCTTTTATTCCAAACTCTTGAAAGCTTTGTACAAAGGATAATACAAAGGAAGAGAGGGGAGATTTGCAGGTAAGAACCTCACTGCAAACTGGTGTCTCCTCTCCTGAATTCCTAAGTTCCCTTTTATAGAGGTAAGGGACTATATAAGACAAAAAGGTCTATTCAAGTAGGTTACATAGGCTTTTTGACAATTTACCACAACTTTTCTAAAATGTCAAGGCTACTAAGTAGGCTTATCCTATAAGTTTTACAAAGTCAAAAAGACTATTACCCTATAAAGTAATTCCTACATGTCTACGAGTTCTGATAGCTTTATCTCCTTGGAAGTATGCGTCTGCTGCTCTTCTTTTGGCCAGTTCTGACAGTTACAACAGTTGTGCTTTGTATCTATTTGTCGTATTCTTCTACAGACTGCATTTTGACTGCTGGAGATACTTGGTAATTACTGTCGGTAACGAATTTTTTATACCATAATTTCAGTTTGTCTACATCCTTTGAAGTTCTTCCAGGAGCATAAATCGCTAAGTTTTCTTCTGTGTGATAAATCCACTGAGAATCTTTTCCACTGAAAGATTTTTCCAGCTCTTCAATAATTGTCATAAATCCATTTGCTCTTTTATCTGGTATAGCCTTGATAGTTTCTTCAGTGAAATCTTTAATTTCTGGTGTAGGTAGTAAAGGTTGTCTGGTAAGGCCAAATTTAATGAGAGTATAAGTTGGGATAAATTGATCCTGCCAAAATTCTGGAATAGCTGAATAAAATCTCATGAATATCTGTCTTCTGGATACCACCGATCTACAGGCCACAGCTGCCAACTTTATGGGTTCAGGTAGGCATGCAAGTTCTGCTAAATCTTCACCGGGATAAATTTGCTGAATAAGGCCACAGTGATAAAGAGTAAGGACTTTTTGTGAATTGGCTCCTTTAAGGATTGAGGTTTTGTTGAAAAGGTTATGTGGACAGGTAATGATATATTGGGCTTGTAAGGATTTTTCAGTACATGTTTTTTCAAGGCTGCATGATAATTTGCTTCTTGGGCTTTTATATCTTGGGCTTTTTTGGCTATCTGGACAAAAGGCTTAGAAGGCTTATGTTTTTCTTGGATTTGAAAAGGCTGAGATGTTTTAGGATGTTTGGATGATTCTCCAGGAAATTGGTTGGATGGAGTTTGTTCAAATAATTTCATAAGTTCCGCTATTGGATCATAAATACTGCCTTACTCTTTTTTAGGAGTAAATTCTACCTGTGCTTTCTCCATTTCTGGAGTCTTAGCACTAAGTTCCACTTTTTCAGATAAATTATCTACTATAATATCCATTGAATGAATACTGTTAGCACACAATTTATCCTCAATAAATTCAAGTTTATTGGCAATGCCAGAACAAAATTTCATAAGTTCTGCGGAATTACTTTGCTGCCATTGAAAAAGTTCTTGAATCTCCTTTTTTAATGGTAGCAACTCTTTTAAAGACTGCATTTCAAGCTTTATAATCTGCAATTCTGCTCGTAAGGCCTGCAATCCAGAGTGAATGGGTTGTATTACCTCATTCATCTGAATTTTAACTAAGTTCTGTAACTCCTCCATTTCTACTGAGGAAATCTGCAAGAATATTATCAGTACCTTTTATATGAACAATTGATATATCAAAATTTGACAAGAAACTTTGCCATCTAATTAACATACGTTGTTGTTGTACTGGTTTTAATTTTTTGTTCAACCAAGCTTTCGCCTGAGTGTTATCAGTCCTAACTTTTATTGGATATTCCATTATATCATCTTGAAATTTTTTGACTGCATTATAAATTGCTAAAAATTCCTTAATGTTTGAATCATAATTTTTTTGAGTTTTTGTAAATTTACCGAATAAATATTTTGTTAAAACTTCTCTTTCTCCATCAAAAGCATAAAGTACAGCTCCCCATGCTTCATCGGCTACATCAGTGTAAATAATCCATTTTTCTATTTTCTTTGGAATTTCAAGTTTTGGTAAATTTCTTAATTCCGTTTTTAATTGTTCAAATTTTTCTTGATCTTTTAAAGTCCAAACTCCTGAATTTCCCTTTTAGTTTTTTCAGTAAGAAAAGAAATCTTTTTACTAAAATGAGGAATATATTCACTTACTTGATTTAATATACCTATAAGTGATCTATTTTCTTTAATTGTTTCAGGCTTCTTTTGAAATTCTATAATTTTAGAAATAATGTGATCTTGTAAATTTATTTGTCTATCTCCTATAATATATCCTAAGGCTTTTATTTTTGTTTTCATTAATTCAGTTTTCTTTGGAGAAATAATGATTCCTTTTTCTATGATTAATTCAATAAATTTTTCAACATCACTTTTATGTTTTTCTATATCATTTTCATAAAAAATAATATCACCAATATATACAATACATTTTTTCTTTTAAATCCGAAGTTAATCTAGAATAAATATGTTTTTGAAATATTCCCGGACTGTTATGAAATCCCATAAGTAATACATTCCATTCATAAAGACCATAAGGTGTACTAAAATCAGTATATTGTTAAATCTTATTCAGGAAAAACGCTATTAGATAATGTATCCAATATTTAATATAAGGGTTAATTCTTTTTTTTTTTGTAAAATTAAAGAATATATTTAACTGATATATTTATCTTTTTTTCCTTAAAGCTAATTTATCTAACTTATAAATTAATATATAATATAATGATACACATAGGAATTTTCTAATCTATGTTATAATTAAATGACTTATGTAATTTTTTAAATTAATTCAAATAAATCAACTAACTTTAATATTAAAGATAGGAAGAAATATTAGACATGACTCGTTTGCTTTCTCTTCTTTTTCTTTTTTAATCATTGGGTTTAAACATTATTTTTGAGGATCTTTAATCAATTCAAAAAGGGTAGCAACTAGCAAGGGTACCCATTTTTACTTTTTTTTAGAATAAAGTGGCATTTTCGTTCCGGAAGTATACATGTTGGACCATTGAATATATGGATTTTTTTTGGAACTAAATTTGCCCCCAGAAGTTTATAAAATGTAGCATTTTTCACCTAGAGCAATGGATGTTTTAACGACCATTTGCCATGTTGGATACACAACCACGTTAGTTTCCAAACCATTTTTTGTGGAAGGAAAAATGAGAAAGAAATGGGTTTGCATCTGATGAGAACTGAAGTGCAGGAGAGAAGAGTAGAAGTGGAGGAGAGAAGTGTAGGGCTACTTCTATAGGATCGTAGTAACAATTGAAATGAAATATAAGCATGGGCGACTCCACATATTCTTCAACCACGATGATGAGGCTATTGAAAAGGAGGGTGTGACACTATTGAAATCTCATGGTGGAGAGGTACAATATGATGGTCCGACTCATTTGTTATTGTGACATTATGGCTCTCTTTACACTTCCTGGACCGACATTATATAAAATCTAATAATTAAAAAACACAAAAGAACATCTGGAAAAGACCCCAAATTTAAGGTGCAACTTGGACACGTAGCCGAGAAGGGGCATTGACACCCAAATCCCTTGTTTTCAAACCTGCTAAGGTACGCCTAAAAAAAATATTCAAGTCATCTCTCTCATTTTCTTCAAGTATCTTGGGCTGTTTTGCCTACTCATACACTACTACAAAAGGTACTTTTTACGCCCTATTTTTAACCCAATTGGCACCCTTTTTCAAGGGGGCACAAATGTGAGGGGCGTAGTAAGTAAAGGCCTACGACGCCCTATATTTGAAGATGGGGCGCCGTAGGTATGTACCCTATGGCGCCCTATTTTCTCAAGATAGGGCGCCGAAGCTCAAAAAATATTTTTTAAAAAAATCCATACTGCTTCACAGCCATGACCAGACCAGATCTGAGAGAGTGAACCAAGGAGAGAACTTGTTGAGGGCAAGATTAGGAAGAGACCCGTGTCTCGGTCTACCAGAAAGGCCAAGCCTTCCGCGAATCCCTCACTGACTTTCTCGGCATGATATTTCTTTCCACATTTATATTAGAAATCAAGCAAAACAGTCCATGATATTTCCTAGAGTGCGATTCTATACAATTTTACAAACCCAGGGAAAAATAATTGAAAATGGACCTAGATTTCTACTTCGAACAAAGAAAGAAACGAAACAATGTAGAGGATTGAGGAAGAAGGAAGAAAGCAACAAGATCAGAATATGAACACGACTCATCTTGCTTCTTCTCTGCTCAGCTGCCATAGCAAGCCCAGAAAGATATGACTTTGCGTAAATTCATCGACAGGTTGAAGCACCCTGAAGTGGAGAAGAAGATTGTGAAGGAGGTGAGCGAAAAATCTGAAGCTCCTGTGTACGATAGAGTGAAAGATATGACTTACACCCACGCGGCGTTGAGCGAGATCCATTTAGCTATCCAGTGTTTCAGGCAGGACCAAGGATCTGTCTGGGGAAGGAGATGGCGTACTTGTAGAAGAAGGAGCAGCAATGCCATCGAGAGAGAGCTGTCGGTTTGAAAAAAAAGAGAGAAGAGCACTAAATAACACGCACACGATGATTTGAATTTGAAAGGGGACGTGCAACTGCCCTACGGCGCCCTTTTATTCATAAAGGGTGCAGTAGGGCGCCCTACGGCGCCCTTTTCCTCATAATAGGGCGCCATAGATATACTTTCAACGCCCTATCCTAGTATAAGGCATCTAAAGGTGCCAAAATTTTCAAAAATGCCACCGCTTTCACTTTTTACTCCCTTTTTTAGAAAAAGGATGTGAATTACAGTAGTAAAAAAGTATATTCTGTAGTAGTGATAACGCTGCAGGAGTACGTAGTTAGATGTCTCCCTAAATGTGTGTGTGTGAATATAGTTTAATTAAGTCTGACACTTCATTTAAGTAGGCAGTGGTGATTACTCTGATTAGACGAGTTCCGACATTCTGATCCTTTTCTGAGTTTCTCAGCAAATAATTTACTACTTTGGACTGATCATACTTCAAGCTCAATTGAAAACCAATAACATATTTTTAGCCTACCAAAATCTAAATTTATTTCAAAAATTTTCACTTAGAAGTGTTGTGTATTTATAAATTTTTCAGTATGCCATGTCTACTGAAAATTTTAAATCTTAACAATGTCACTTTAGCTATAATCAAGTAAATTTTAACCGTTAGTTTACAAGAATATTGTACTAGTTGATCCACATTATCATCCACATCTTTTTTTAGGTTAAAATGCAAATATGTCAAAAAAAAATTTCGTCTAGATTTTCTTAATGTTATCTTGTTCCCTCAACTGAGCCTCTGCCATGGTTCAATAGCCATCACACCTTGATTAAATGTCTCCCAGCAATTGTCCTGTGGAGAATCAAACTCATAATATTGACTTTTATACCAATTACTAGAATCAAGTGATTACTATTAGGCCAAAAATTACGGAACTAACAGTTTTACCCATTCCAACAAATTTGGTCAAAACAAAAGAATGTAATCACTTTAGAATATTATAA
>JANTPZ010148588.1:0-12560 GCA_025593235.1 Vachellia pachyceras | reverse complement strand
AGTCACAATAAATCCTGGCCTCCTTCCTGGGTCTAGGCCGACTCCCCACTAAAGTGTGAGTTACAATAAATCATGGCCTCCCTCCTGGGTCTAGGCCGACTTCCCACTAGAGTGTGAGTCACAATAAACTTTGGCATCCCTCCTGGGTCTAGGCCGACTCCCCACTAAAGTGTAAGTCACAAGTAATCATGGCCTCCCTCCTGGGTCTAGGCCGACTTCCCACTAGAGTGTGAGTCACAATAAACTTTGGCCTCCCTCCTGGGTCTAGGCTGACTTCCCACTAGAATGTGAGTCACAATAAACTTTGGCCTCCCTCCTGGGTCTAGGCCGACTCCCCACTGAAGTGTAAGTCACAATAAATTCCCATCATCACAAGATCACTCAACTACTTCAATGCAACCTAATATGTTAACTCCCCACAAATGCAAAAATTCACAATATGTCATGGATCAAGATAAATTATGAATAGCTCATTAAATATATCTCTAAGTAAAATATATCCTTTACATATATAAAGAAAATACTTCCCACTTCACTGAAATTGAATATATAAAAATAGAGATAAGATTCGTAATACATAATTAAGGTATCGAAAATACCTTACAATCCATGCAAAGCATATAAAATGAATTAACATCGGTTACCTCAACTCCAAAATATTTGAAAGCGCAAGCCACAAAAGCATCAACCATAATTAAATCAATGTAATTGATCCCAAAAGAACTTCTACACCCGAAAGGAGGAGACGTCACACGGGAGAGATGGGAGAATAAAACTCTGACGGCTGACCTAATTTTCTTATGCATAAAGTGAGGGGGCATGAATGACATTTAAATAGTACCACTCACGTGGTCAGCTTTCTCCCTTTTGATTTATTTCCTTTTTTTTATTTTTATATACACCCAATATCACATACAATCCTCATTGATTTGTATGGATCACATTATCATAGATTCTTTTTTTATTTAAAAGATTACCTAACAGATTATATTATTATTTCTAAATAATAAACAAATTCTTTGAATACAATCATATCCTCTAAATAAAAATTAGGATGTTACACAATAACATTTTACCTTGTGTTATGGAGCTTGGGTTTCTTCTTTCTTGCTTGGGGAGGAAGTGTTTTCTAGAGAGAAGGGAGAGCAAATTTCAGATTGCAAGAGAGAGGGAGGGGCGAAATTGTGAGGGGGAGAGAGAGGGATTTGTGTTTTACTACTTCCATATGAAATGAATGTGTGGAGGATATTAAAACTTAGGGACCAAGTAGCAAAATGCTTGATCCACATTAAGACACATCACCTTATCTCATCCTAGCTTAAAAACTTACTATTCAGACCCCTAGGCATCAGATTTTGCTGGTTGGACCTTTGCCCGGTCCAGTTACATGATCCGGTGGCACACATTTCCGTAAAGTAACCTTTACGGGAGTTAATACCTTTTTATTTTTCTGGAGACTTTATCTCTCTCATGACACCATTCCCTAGGCTTCCTTGCCTAGGTGGCATCATGTCCTAGCTCACAGCATCTCCAGATTTCCCTCGTAGCTCGTCAGGATTCTTCAATTTACGTGAAACACCGTAAAACAGGCTTCCGGCGACCAATTTGACTTAAGGTCATGGATAATAATTTTATTAATTACTTTATAATCCAACTAAACTTTTCTTAGTTCGGGTCTCCGGCATTTGAAGACTCCTGCTACCTTAAATAATTATTTCTCATTCTTTTAGCCCACTGAAAATCATTAATTATGGGAATGCCACTACTTGGCTCATTTTCCTCGTAAGTACCAAAATGCCATTACTTTTTCTACTCTTTCATAATTCTAACCTTAGCCTTGGTGGACTTTTGACATTTTGGTTGACTTTGACTTTTTGGTCAACTTTGACTTTTGAGTTGACTTTGACTTTTTGGTCAACTTTGACTTTTTGTTGACTTTTGACCAAATTACCGGAATGTCCTTATTATTTGATGACATTTTATTCCCTATGCCTTATTACTCAAAATGATCATTTTACTCTTGTCATTTAGGCTAAATGACCATTTTGCCCTTGTGTCATTCTTACTTGAAATTTCAAGGCTAGGACTTAGTCGATTATCCTCTTTCTTATTTAGACATTTTCCTTTCTATTTTCCTTTTCTATGGGTCTTAAACCCTTTCGTAATTCATTAGTTTGGCCTTTATTTCTGTTTACGAAATTTGGGATATTACAGCATGCATATGGCTATAGTACAAAAGTCACATTTCGTATACAAATCATGCACTTTGCTCATCATAAAAGTTCATGTAACATTCACAAATCATTTTCTTAAACATAAAAGGATATTAGTAGTTTTGCTACCTCAAGATCCTAGCTTTCCTTTAATCCAACTTCCAAAGTGTTCTTGGTTCTTTTTCAAGATACTCTTGGGAACTCTTAAACCCCTAAAAATCAAAGCATAACATCCACATGAACATGCCATCATCAAAATGCAACAAAACTTGCAAAACATATAAAACCCCCTTTTTAGTTTTCTAAGTGTCCTACAAGTTTAAGACTTGATTTTTATGGCCCTTTAGGCTTCTAAAATCCATATCTTAGCTTTACCCTACACATAACATCATTTTGAAGCCAATGGAACCATCAAAATGATCAAAAACACATCCTTTCTATTTTTTCTTTAGCTTGGACGAAAATAGCAAAAATAGGGAAAGGAAGGTTTTTCAACTTTGCTCATAAAACCATGTGTTTCCTTGCTTCCAAAACCCCTTTTCTTAACTTTGATATACTCAAATACATCTTCTCTTAAACCAAAAGAAATTTGGGCACCACCTCCCCATAATGTTGAGCTTTCCATAAATCTTTACAACAACTCAAAACAACAACAACAACCAACAACTTGTCTTTTACCCCTCAAGGAAGAGTTTGCAACCATTTACTACTTTTAAGACCTTCTCTTTTCCATCTTCAACTCTTGAAGTCCTAGCCTTTATCCTAAAAAAGGGAGGCTCATTCAAGGAACAACTCAAGAGAAGGTAGTAGTAGTGGCAAACTCAAAAAAAGAGGGAGATTAGATTGCAAGAGCATCTTACCTTGTGTTATGGAGCTTGGGTTTCTTTTTTCTTGCTTGGGGAGGTAGTGTTTTCTAGAGAGAAGGGAGAGCAATTTTCTGCCCAAGGAGAGAGAGAAAGTGGCGTGAGAAATGGGAGAGGAAAAGAGAGGGAAAGCTTAGTTAAAGTTGCTCTTGAAAAATGTGTGATGTAGAATGAAACTTGGAGACCAAGTAGCTAAACACTTGATCCATATTGAGCAACATCACCTTGTCTCCTCCTAGCTGAAAAAGCAACTTTTCAGACACCTAGGCGTCAGTTTTTTTGTTGGCCCAGTCCAGTTAAATGATCCGGTAGCAAACTTTTCCATAAAGTATCCTTTACGCGGGTAATTACCTTTTTACTTTTCCGGAGACTTTATCTTTCGTGTGGCACCATTCCCTAGGCCTCCTTGCCTAGGTGGCATCATGTCTTAGTCCATAGCATCTCCGAGTTTCCCTCGTAACTCGTCAGGATTCCTCGATTTGCGTGCAACACCATAAAACGGGCTATCGGTGACCAATTTGACTTAAGGACATGGAAAAATGCTATATTTTTCCCTGATTCTCAAGCTCTTTTCTGTTCCTCAAAATTTTTCCCGGATTTTCTGTCATTAATTTTCTAAGAAAATACTTTTTCGGTCTTTTCGGGCACTGTTGATCTCCGTTCAGCAAACTGCACGCACTTGGTATCGGGTAATAATTTTATTAATTACTTTATAACCCAACTAAACTTTTCTTAGTTCAGATCTCCAGAATTTGAGGACTTTTGCTACCTCAAATAATTATTTCTCAATCGTCCTTAACTCCGAAATCCTTTATTTACCACTTATTTACGAAATGCCACCACCTTTTCTGTTTTTATCATAATTTCCAAAATGCCATCACCTTTTCTACTCTTTCTTAATTCCAACTTTACCCTTGGTTGACTTTTGACATTTTTTGGTCAGCTTTGACTTTTTGGTCAACTTTGACTTTTGGGTTGACTTTTGACCAAATCACCAAAATGTCCTTATTATTTGATGACACTTTGAGCTCTAGATCTTTTAGTTGAAATGACCATTTTGACCTTATCATGTAGGCCAAATGACCATTTTACCCTTAGTCATTTCCACTTAGACTTCCCAAGACTAGGGACTTAGTCAATTATGATCTTTTTTTCTTTAGGCATTTTCCCCTATATTTTTCCTTATTTATGGGCCTTAGATTATTACATAATTTAACGGTCTAGCCTTTAGTTCAAGTTACAGAAATGCGGATATTACAGCTAAATAGTAAATAAGTAATTAAAGATATTATCATTTCATTTCTATTTATAAGACACTTTCATCATGTTTCATTAGAATCAATGAAATCTTTAAAACTCATTTAATCTGTCTACAAATATGATAATTTTTTCTACTTTGCCCTATTTAATATACACACTTTTAAAATACCACTATGATCATTCTTACATACTAAAAAATGACAATTAATTCATTAAAAATATTTAAATTGATAAAATTTTCTAAATTTGTCCTTATTAAAATGCTTTCACCCTCTATGTTTGCATTTCTCAGCTCTCTCTCCTATCTCTTTCTAAAAAAAATTAAACAGAAAATTTATTAAATGTTTTTCTCTATCTGCCACCAAATTAGACTAATTCATGTCAAGTAGCGACAATGCTTCGTACTCCACCTCATATACTGTGATTATTTATTGATGGGTCCATGGATGACTGCTGATCAATAGTTAAGATGTTCTCAATAAATTGACGTTAATGGAAAACAGGTCAAACAGTTTTCTTTTACGAAAAAGCTTTTGAATTTTAAAAATTATTCAACAATTTTCTCTCTAACTTTAAGATGTATAAATATAGTTCTTCATAGAGTTGGCAATGGAAGAAAAGTTACTTTGAAAATAAAGGGAAATGTGAACCATTATAATCACAAAAGGGAGTGATGTTTCAACATTTTTAGACATAAAGGTGAAATTAATTCATGATGATGTTTTGGTTCCTCCACCTTTCGTACATGATAATGTGGGTAATCTGCTGCTTGCAGAAACAATGAAGATTAAATAATAAGAACAAGTAAAAGAATGAGATAAAGAATATTTGGCATACATTTAAAGAATGAAGACAGGTGAATGGGACACTTGGAAGCTTGGGATGTGATTTCCTCCTCATGAGATTGTTAAAGCACAAAAAATTTCATCTAAATTTGTTTGTTTTGAAAACCAACGGATCAATTTTAAAAATATGTTGATTTAGATAAATATCAGACAGAGTCCAAAAATGCATATGTTGATTCAGATAAATATCAGACAGAGTCCAAAAATGCTCAAGCCTCAATGCTACCGCTAGCTAGCTCCTCGTTATTCACTCTAAAACCATACAGTACATATTGGAGTTACAATACGGATGGAAGGAAATTAGTCGTTGGTGCCTCATAATAATTGGGGTATAAGATTAGAGGTTAGTGTTTTATCAGCACTTTACAACTGGTGCAAATGGTAAGAATGACTTGAGATGTCCTCTTATTTCTAAGGTGGGTGGGAATGAATTTCTTTTATTCTATTTGCAAGTCGTATCATTAATTTTTTGTACTCATGAGGTGAATTGCTATGAAGAATTTATTCTTGTGAGGTATAATATATATTAAATAAAGATGAAGTTAAAAAGTTGAATTTTAAAGTATAATTAATGAAGTTTAATTTTTTTTTAATCTATGCGAAACATATTAAAATCTATTTATAAATATAATGAGACAAAAATCGTAGTAGTAAATGCTTATTTGATCCTATTTAAAAAAAAAAAAGCATTTTCTCATGGACCAAGTCTTATATATTGACTACACTTTTGCTTTGTCCAAATTTAATGTTCTTTTTCCATTTTTACCCTCAATTAATTGCATATCTCACTCATCATTCCCCTATTCATCCTCTTTTTCTCTCATTCACCATCTTGAAGTAATGATATGTTTTTAATTAATTTTAACTGTTAATTCATTTTGCGTAATTCACATTAGTTGTTACTTATAAAAAGTAAGTTTTAGCGGGGGTATTATAATTTGATAAAGTTGTTTTTTATCCAAATCCCAAGGAAATGGTTGTTGATATCATGAATTCTACGTTAGCAAAAAAAATCATGAATGCTACTTATCTATAAACTTTATTGACCCAATACCTAGATGCCATGTAGGATCAAGTGTTTGATAAAGAAGATGATGATAAAAAAAAAAAAGTCTAGCACAAAGGGGCCAATCTCAGAAGTTAAGGGTATTTTAGATAAAGCTTGTAAATTTATTATAGCCAACTTGCTTATAATCATCATTAATCTAATCGAATTAATTAAAGATGTACTATATATACAAGGATGTAGGAGTAATTGTCTAAATAAAATCGATGTCCTTTACTTTTATCAGATTTAGATCCTTCATCAATTGAGTTCTAACAATTAACATATATAAACCAATTGATTGTGATGTGCTTGTTTGGGTTTCACATTGATACCCCGTTCACATAAGTTGAAACAAAACTTCTCTCACATACTTACCTAAACTTATGTAAAATCACTCTTCCACGGATTCCCAAACGCACACAATGTGTTTGTTTGGGAATCACTTCCTCCCAACGAGCACGCAAGCGAAGACAAAAAGCATCTCGAAATCCTAAAAAGCATCTCGAAATCCGTAAAATATCTCGGAATCTATAAACTCATTTCTATCAACAGAATTCCCAAACACATCTAATAACGTTGAAGTAAAGATCTGTTTATCTTTCTAACAAAAATATGTAACTCTCTTGAAATCAATTGAGGAAAGTAGGATCCAAAATCTAGTTATATCCACTAAAAACCAAAACACTTCGGCTGGAGCATTTTATAATAACCATTTCTTGTCATATTTTCTTTTTAATTTACAACAATATTTCTAATGTACAAAAATGGTACGTTAATGCTATTAATGGGTGTGGTCATGTGGGGATAGAATTTAGGTAAGTTATTTACTCATTTCAATAATACGTATGTTATGTACTGTCTCTATCATTACATGCAATGTTGAAAAAATAAAAAGAATATAAAATTAAATGTAACAATAGATAAATGAAATTTTTAAAAAATAAGTGGAAGTTTGAATTTTTATTATTTTAAAGTTAAGTAATTCTTGTTATCGTTGATTTATTAATAATATGCTATTGTATATATTTTTTTTTTAAAGATAGGATTTCTCCCCCTTGGGCCATTGATGACAAATGGAGACCTCGTCCACTAATAGAGTTAGGCATAGGACAAACCACAGGCTGAGACTTGAATTTCAACCATATCTTATAATTACCTCTAATAATCAGTAGGAATTAGACACAATGAAATGGTTAATACCTTTTACTGTGGTAAATCAATTTTCGTTAAGAAAAACATCCACATTATTGTCTATTAGTGTTTGCATTACTATTGTCTTCAATAAAAATTTATTTATATCTATAAAAACGAATGCCTCTGATAAAAAATACACTTGGGCAACCAAAAAAGATACACATTTGAACTAGAATTATATCATTTTATTTATTTTTTATTTTACATAATTTGAATTCACACATAGATATGTGAACACCAGACTGGAATTTCATGCCCCCATTTAAGTATTGGTTGGTGGTGCTATCAATGGTGCAACCTACCATTCATATAATTACTTACTACGACAAATAACAAAAACTATTATCGCTCCCGCCAATCTGAGTTGATTTTAATTACAGTCACTTCAATAATACATATATAATTCTTAATATAAGAGTTAGCTGACTTTTTTGAAAAGATTAAAAAATTTAAATAAATTATTTGATCATAATAATATTTTAAAATTCATTAAATTATATATCATGGGCTATGGAAAAAGAGAAATAATTAAGAGAAATTTATGGGATATGAGATCCACATCAGATAACACTTTGAACATTTTCATTGGATAAAGTATAGATAATGCAAGTATTTGTTAGGAGAGATGGTCATTACTGTTTCTCACCAAATATTTCTGCCCATCCATTGCATTAAGTGACACGCACAATTAGTATGACATAGGCAAAATTTATATAGCTGACGTCACTCAAATTAATCAAATGTCAAATATTACTCACTTCTATCTTTTTTTTATAGGCAACAACGACCTAAATTAAATAAAGTAAATTGGTGGTTAAAATTATTTAAAAAACAATTTGTATTAGATGTACTTCATCCGGTTTACAATTTAACTTCAACTGATTTATTAAAAACTCATTAAATTTATCTTAAATTAAAGTATTTTTTCCAACTTTACTCTTATTAAATAATAATATGATTTTTCATGCTATGTAAATCTATTTGTAGTTGCTTTCCCTCCTCAACCCTTCAATCCTCTTCTAATTATATTTATAAGTTATTTTTAACATATTTTACATAGACGAGCGATGATAATATAAAATTGATGCCATTTCAGCACATTTTCCTATGTAGTTTCTTATACGTTTTGATGAATTGAAACATATTTGGGGATACAAATGATATAAAAATATGCCTAGTTGAAACTTGGGTTAACTAAGTGATAGAATTCTTGTTTAATTGCCAATATATTACCCCATTATTTTATCAACTTTGCTTTTAAAATTTTTCTTGTTTTGTTAGGTTGTAACATGTCATTTGAGCCAAACTTGTAGCTAAAGTCAATGCCCAAGATGTTGGAAAGATGATTAGGAAGGAAAAATCCATGGCAAAACAAGAAAAAGAAGAGAGAGAGAGAGAGAAACAAAGTTTTCACTCCAACTAACAAATTATTTAGCTCCATGCAAATACGGAACAAAGAGGAATCAACTCTAGCCAATGGAAACCTTAGCTCCTGCCAACACTAGACAGAGAATAATCGGTTGTGGCCAAGATAAGCTTTGGTTGCAACCAGCAATGAATTACTAAAGCTATAAATTTTAGTATTGGACATAAAATTAGGGCTTTATATTCGCTTAAACACGTCCCCAACCGCCATTCTTCACTTCTTGGGTATTCTTGGGAGCCATCTCAGCTAGGGTTTGAAGGTTTGGAGGCTTGTGATCTAAAGATTGAAGCTTTGAAAAGATTTGAAACCAATTTCTTAAGTTTTCTAATCTTCCTTCCTTTCTTCACTTATTTTAAGGATGTATTAATTACTTGTATTGGTAGCTATTTTCTGAATATGGGTAGCTAAACTCTTATTCTTGGATTATTTTGAATATTTGTATGGATTAAGACTTGATTGCCTCTCTTTTTTAGTAGTTAATGATGTGTATGTGTTAATTCTATCATTTGTTTAATACTTTTAAGGGTTTAACAAACATTTAGATTGAGTTGTTCATTTGGGTTATGTTTGAGAGAGATAATAACTTGGTTAAAAACATACTAGGATGAGCTTGTGCATGGCAATGGCTAATTCGCGTTTTGATAATATTTTATTGCTTAATTATTAATTTAAGTGATATAACAGTTGTAAATCACATCACATGGGTTATAATAGTGAGGGATGGTCATTAATATTTCTCACCTAACTTTGCTACCCATTCAATGGCTTGAATGCGACGCACAATTAGTATGACATAGGCAAAATTTATATAGCTGACGTCACTCAAATTCATCAAATATTACTCCCTTCTATCTTTTTTTATAAACAAAAACTATATAAATTATGCAAAGCGAATTGATGGTTAAAATTATTTAAAAATAGTGTGTACTAGATGTACTCCTTCCAGTTGACAATACACATCACTTCAACCAATTTATCATAAACTTATTGAATTTGTCTTAGATTGAAATATTTTTCCAAATTTACCCATATTAAATAATAATGTTTTTTTAGACTGTAATTCTATTTGTTGCTGCTTCAACCCTTCCATCCTTTTCCAATTATATGTATAAGTTATTTTCAATGTATTTCATATCAATGAGCGGTAACCCTATAAAATTGATGCCATTCCAGCACATTTTCCTATAGTCTCTTGTACTGTTTGGTGAATAGAAACATACTTGGGAATACGTATGATAGAAAAATATTCCTAGTTGAATCTTGGGTTAATTAAAGTGATAGAATCCTTGTTTAATTGTCAATATATTACCCCATTTTATCAACATTGGCTTTTAACAATTTTCTTGTATCGTTAGGTTTTTGAACATGTCATTTGAGCTAAAGTCAATGCCCAAGATGTTGGAAAGAAGATTAGGTGGGCAAAATACATGGCAAAACAAGAAAAAGAAGTGAGAGAAACAAATTTTCCACTCCAACTAACAAATTATTTAGCTCCAGCCAAATATGAAACAAAAAGAATCAACTCCAGCCAATGGAACCCTAAGTTCCAGCCGACACTAGACAGAGAGTAATTGGTTGTCGCCAAGATAAGCTTTAGCTGCAGCCTGCAGTGAATTACTTAAGTTGTACGTTTTAGTATTAGACATGAAACTAGGGCTTTATACTCACTTAAACTCATCCCCAACCGACATTCTTCACTTCTTGGGTGTTCTTGGAGCCATCTCTGCTAGGGTTTGAAGGTTTGGAGGCTTGAGATGTAAAGATTGAAGCTTTGAAAAGATTTGAAACTAATTTCTTAAATCTTTTTTCTACTCTTTCTCCCTTTCTTCACTTATTTTACGGATGTACTAATTGCTTGTATTTGTAGCTATTTTCTGAACATGGATAAGTAAACTCTTATTCTACGATTATTTTTAACCTTTTTTAACCTTATATGCCATTCAACTTAACTCCCAATCGGTTCAATCCCTTTTTTTAACCTTATATGCCATTCAACTTAAAGTCAATGATACAAATAATATAATGCCCCACGTCATGTTCGCCTCATGCTCATCCCTTTCACCTACTCTCTTTATCTTTTTCTACTTTGTCATTAAGGTCACTAGGACATGAATTTTAAAATTTAGACTTTCTGGGTTATGTCACGATCTTAATTTGTCCAAGCCCATCCCTTATCACATCTTTTTTTTTAATTTTTATTCAAAACACATGTATACTCATATTAGAAGTAATAATGTTCAAGATATTATTGGACATTATGCTTAGTTGAAATTCGAAGTTTAATTCATCTGCTGTGAGGATTAACTCCTTCTGTAAAACTCAACATATTATGATATTGTGTCTTTTTATACAGAAGGAATTACTAAGTGGTCCTAAAAAATAGATAATTACCAAAAAAAATTGAAATGAAAAACAAGTATAAACATGTCATCATTTCTTATATTTAAACTTGTCTGATCGTATGTTCTTCAGTTTTTATTGAACTTTTGAGTAGTTAAATCTCATTTTAGGATTTTATAGTAATTTCCCCTATCATATATTGTTCTTTGGCACAAGTTTAACTTGTGCTCAATGCTAACAATCATTTGCCACATGAATCTAAATTATTATTCTTTAATTATTTTAACTAGATGTGAGCTGAGTCTAATTATTTTATTATTCTAGACATAAAATCTTATGAATAAAACACAATATTCAGAAGTGTTACAAATAATGTGATTAACAATTGACGATTAGTCAATATATTTCAAGGTAAGCCCAACTTATTATGCAGAGTTATTATCATTTGTATACGTTTCTTGTAACAAAAATCATCATTTTTTTGTCATCTTAATTGATCCTCTCCATCAAGGTCTGCTCAATTTTATGCGAAAAAAGGGTTTGCTCAATTTTTTTCCTCGTGGCTTCTTTTCCTCGGAAATTAATCTGTAAATGGTGAAAAGTGTGGACCTGTTTGGAAATACAGTAGAGAAGCATTTTTACGTAAGTCGAGATAAATATGTGGAAGAGATTACCTCACTTTTACAAAAAAAATACTATTGAACGATTTTTAGGGAGCAAATAATCTTTTCAAACAAACACGTAATCTTAAACAAAAGCACTCAACTTTACGTAGGGGTTATAATAATTGTCATAATTAAATTCATGGAAACTCTCAATTAAAATACTGTCGAGGTGATAATGATACCTGCTATACTCCTGTCCTTGTGGGGCTCCTTCTGGTAGGTGTTGTTAATATTTTTTATAAGATATTTAATCGTCTTGAGTAGTATTAAATATTGTTGTTATATATAACTATATATAAGGTGTTATAATATTAGAATTTACTGTAGTTAATAAAGATAACAATAAAAATCACTCAAATTTTATGATCAATCTAATACTTTTAATTGTTTTTATTGATACTTATAAATTAATAATTTATAATTTAGAAAATAGTAATCACTAATTTCTATTTAAAATTACTGTGGTATATTTAAGACAAAAGAGATAATTGATTACTTATTCTTATCCGTTTATGCTAAATCACTAATAAATAATTGAACCCTACAACATGAAAGTTTTGATGTTCATATCTGAGTGTGTATGTCACTATCATGCTTGGTGTTATCGTCACGCCCATTTAATCATAATTTTCTCTCAAACATTTCTCTCTCTCTCAATTTATCTTATGGGGCCACATTATCTCCATTAGAAAATCAAATGACTGCC
>JANTPZ010148586.1:0-31208 GCA_025593235.1 Vachellia pachyceras | reverse complement strand
CATACAAATATCCGAAGAGTCAAATAAAATTTGTCGCAAACGTCAAAGAAAATTGTCACTTGCATACGGAATAGCAACGTTAATTTAAGGACCCCTTTGATCAATGAATTAAAACAACATTTAAAGAAAAAGAAAAGGAATTTATTATATAATTTTTTTATGAATCTCTATTATCATGTATTGGATCGAAGAACTTTATATTTCGAGCACATTGTGGGCAATTTATTACATCTGACTTATGATAATCGTGACTACGTACGCTAGAACAATCTTGTGCCGTTTGATTCAAGTCTAGGTAAGTATTTGGTGGGATTTTTAAAGCTTTGGTGTTAAAATGTAGAATAAGTATTCTAAATGGATATTGTAAAATCCTGCATATGGAAAATATAGGGCCCGTTTGTGAATACAGTAGATAATTACTTTTACTCAGATCGAGATAAATATGTAGAGGAGATTATCTCATTTTACGAAAAACACTGTTAAACGTTCTTTGGTGGAGTAAATATAGCACATAGTAAGAATTCTTCAAATTGGAATTTGATTTTTTTTTTGCCAAAAAAATTGGTTTGATATATACATTAATACATGTATATACTTTGTTAACTCGCGATCTTGGAGGAAATGGAGGGAATAATTTAAATTGAATATGTGTGTGTGTGTGTAAAACACGCATTAAATTAATATCCTTCAATACGCTTCATAGGAGAAGCAACAAATAATACCCTCACATAGAGGTGAGGGCCTCACATGAGATAAATAAATAATTTGTACATGTTAAGAAAATTAAGAAGAACATATTAAAAAAAATTAGTTGGTTGTTCATAGAAAAAATAAACGCTTTAATTTCTCTAAAAATACATTTTTTAATCATTTTGTATTGAATTCATTCCTTAAAAAAAATTTTAGCGATCGTGTGAATATGGTTTGCATACCCATTCACATCCATACAAATTCTTATAGTTTGGTTTGATAAAGAGACTCATCAACATTACAATAGTTTCATTGTTAAATATGCTTGCAAAAATATTTATTGCTAACTACTTTTTCAACGTGATTTTAAACTTTATAAAATATGTAAAAAGAATTGTATTTCAACTTATGTAAATATGATTTTATATCAAAAGATCATTGAACTCAAGGTATACACTAGTTGAATTAATTACGTTGTCATGGAATTTCTCTACTAATCACATGTATTATTCTATTAGAGATAATCATATTCAAGATACTATCGAACATTAATTGTTCATACTTCTCCAATTGAAATTTCAAATTTCAGTTTGGTAAATTACGATGAACTAACTATTTTCACTATACCCAACTCTTCTTAGTAATTAGTAAGTTGTCATAAATTGAGCTATTTTTTATTGGCAACTTCGAAACAACTTTTTTTTTGCTGAACACATGTATACTTCTATCGGAGATAATTATATTTAAGTTATTATTAAATATTAAAGGTAGACTTAATTTAACAATTGGGGTAAACCTTTTTTTACTATTACTATGTACTAACCCCTTCAGCTTTGATCCAACCATGATTGTTAACTTCCTGACAACTTTGTTTGTACTTCCCACTGTGATGCATATGTAATTGGACCACACCCACAGGCCAAAATCTCTGAAACTCCTTCCTTCATGTGACATCGCTATTATCAACTGAAATTTAATCACCTACGTATATTCTTATACGTTGCATTAATTTTACAAAAAAAAAAACAAGACACTATTTGTCTTGTTCTGATAAATTACGCATTCACATCCGGCCGGTTGCTGGCTTTAATTTCATCTATACAAAGAATCTTAAATAATTTTAAACATGTCAATTTTAAGCATAAAAATCACACTTCGTTTCATTTAATTTATTTTCAAGTCCATAAAATTAGTTAATTGTACACGATATTCATTTTGTTTCAAAAATAAACATACTTAGCTCGTCTCTGCTACTTCATTAAAAATCAAATCAAATCGTTAGATTATGCTGCTGCCACCAAAGTTACGAGTCTACGTGCTCTTGACAATTCTTATCTATCATAAGCTCTTAGTTGATTTGATTCATTATGGACCAAAACATTCGGAGAGATCAAGTTTACAGCATTAGGAGACAAGGATGCTTTTATATTATATATATGAACCATAAGAAGACAAACAAGATCCTAATTGCAATGGACTAACTAATAATACCGCACTTAATTACCAGATAAGAAATAGCACCGTACTGTTCAATACATGATGATGATCACTGCTGACTCGTACTCTCTCTCCAATTCTTTATGGCTCTTCCCACTGCTTCTGTCACTGCTTCTGCATCCATGCTATCACCTTCTTCTTCTTCCTACAACAATGTAATCACAGTTAAAACTCTTAATCAATTTCGTTTATGAACCATGCGCGCGCACGAACCATCATGAATAAATTAATTGTTATACTCCTTCCAATCCTACATACAAGACTTGTTTTAGATTGCATGTAAGTTGCACTACAAATCAGGATTTATATTTAAGACCGGAGGAAGTATAGAATAATGTGAATCTTACTTCTCCTCCTACTGCCTGAAATTGGAAAGTGTCAGAACAGGAAACCCTAGCTTCCATGACGCTGAGACCCATCTCTTCTAAAGCCTCCAATATGGGAACTAGCAGACCTGGGCAACTCTTGCCTGAATATACATTTATCAGGAATCCCTTCTCTAGGGTTTCTGCTGTAACCTGCACAAACCCCATTCATTCACATTATGGAATTAGTATTATATTCATCATATTTAGGACTCATAATTACAGCCAGAGAAGTTCTTTTTTTGTTTTGAGTGAAAGTGGTATGCATAAAATGCTTAAGTTTATCAACGGGATTCAACCCACGACCTTCCACTTACAAGAGAACTTACATGTTACTAGGATGTAAGCCATTAGCATAGCTAGCGAAGTTAAATAGAGACAAATTACCGTGGAAAACTTGTGAATTCAAGAAAGTACCATAGGTAAGTGCTTTTCGTCTTTCGAAGTTTCTGCAATGGCTATGTCTTGATTCAGCCTTTCTACCTTTTGCTTTAGTTCTTCGATGTACTTGGTTGCGTCCAATATGATCGAGGTTTTGTCTAGCTGCCAATTATAACCATAAATATACCCAAAAAATGCACACATTAATAATCCAGAACACTAAACATAAGAACCACACATAAAAATTGCAGGTTATTCGACCCGCCTAAACTTTGCGAGACATAAATTAAAAATGACATATGTCTGAAGCAGACTCATCATGAATAACTTTTTTCCAACTGTCATATTTCAATATAGTTTAGCATATCATATTACAAATAAACTGATTAGTCTGTGTGTTTTACCCAGCTATAGGAGGATGTAATATAGTATACAGAGATGAGAGAAAAGATCTTATCGAAGACCCAGAAATTAAAGCACTTCACAAAGATCGATTTGGGGATCAAAAGAGAACACAATCAATCTATAAATATATATATACACACACACATATATATAAGATTATAATAAGTAAGAGAGGGAAATTACAGAATGAGAGTTGGTAATAGAACGAAGGCGTTGGAACTTGTCATGCAGATGAGCTGCTGTCTTGTGTTTATTAGAAACCATGTTGTTGTTGTTGGCTTCTCCTTTTTGATGCTTGATGATGATGAGCCTTCCCTTTCTCTCCGATGCGATCTTTTCCTACTCTCAACTCTGAGGTAATGACCTTTCATGTTACTATGGTTTCCCCTTTTTAATTTCGCCTTCCATCACTCCTACAACACAGTTCCTTCACAAGACCAACTACAGCATGGAGCTGTAGCTATACTTACAAAAATGCCCTTATCCTTTATGCTTTTTTCCTTCTTTGCCCATCACTCTCAATAAATTCTTGGAAATATATGCATAACTAATGTAATATTGCGTGAGTCCTAAATATAAGAGATAGATAAAGGGTTTATTTTAATCTTAGATATCAATATACTTTCTCTCCCAAATTTATAATTCTCTCCCTAGAATATGCGCATATGATTTGTATATATATTTAAGGAGTTCTAAGAAGTGGTACCAATATACATGATTAAAGAGAGTATTTTAGAAAAATTAATACACATTTGTTACAAACTAATTTATTTAGTCTGCTAAAATTAATTAAATAACAGACTGGAGGTAGTATTTATAATTCATGAATTAAGCTCTTGGGAATTATTGGATTTTTATAAACCATTCATTTGAAAAGTCTCTCCCATTGGATAAAATTAAAATTTGTCATTTAGCTTATACCCCAGTTTTTCTTCATCTCCATACATTTGGAAACTTAATGTACTGTATCCATTATAATATAGAAAAATATTAACTACTTTGATTGCATAATATATATTCATCATCATTTATTTTTTATATAAATTTGGGTTGAATAATTAAATAATAATGAATTCTAAGTTATTAAGAGATCACATGAAAATCATCAATCTGCATTAATAAAATAGAAGTAAACAGAAATCAAATCTTACACTGCAGACTAAACTAACTAATCCCTCCTCGTAATATACATATGAACATTGAAATAAGTATCTGGTCCTTCAATTATTGCAGAGTGAAATGTAAGCTGGAAAGATCATGAGGATACAGGAGGAATGGGGGAAGTGAAATAGGAAATTATATTGAAGCAATACAAATTTTGAAAATTCCAATCTCATAACATAATGATATGAAAACTTTCATGTAATTAAGAAATTAAATCATGAATTTGATCCCACTTAAAATGTTAAACCGTTAATGTTTATCTTTTAAGTAAAAAAGATTAAGATTTTGAAAAGGAAGAAAATGGAGAGAGAGCACTGATGAGCTCGTGATGTAGTGAAAAATTAGGTCATCGAAAGAAGTGAATGAAAAACAAAAGATTGATTGGTTGTGACTTTGCAATGCCCCCAACACCCCTCACGGGGCCTTTTAATTCCTTCCCTCCCTCGCTCTCTGTCTCTCTCTCCACACGTGCCATCTTCCCTTTCCATCGTAAAAGACACACTCCACTTGATTTTCTCTCTTCTAATTTCATTTTAAGTTGCCATATATATCCCTTCATAGCTCTTTTGTTAACAGATCTCAGTTCCCCTTTCTTGTATAATTATCTTAGTTGTTTTCCAATTATGTTCAAAGCTAGCTTCAGACGCAAACCGTACGTTCCCATTACACAGAGTCTGAATAGGATATTAATTCCCGTGAAGATATGCATGGTTCATCCAGGCATGCATCATTCAAATAATTCAAGATTATAATGTCTCCACTTTTTTACTATCGTTAATTAATAATAATAGTTCCCAAGATGAAATATAACTATAAGTTTACTCGGTTTTACTCCAATGGTTGGAAAAATACACATCATGCTTATGATCCTTACATGATCCATGTTCAACAGTTCTTTCGTGAGTAGGGCAACTGTCTAAATGATCTGTGAACAAATTATTGCTTTGACAGATCAATTATACTTTGTTTTGTAACTTCTCTTTCAATTCTTTTGGCACCCCAAACCAAGTTAATTTCCTAAAAACTTATTTTTTTTGTTCGTATAATTCAAAATATCTCCAAATTACTTGGACGGAAGGGTAAATCTCTCTCAACAAGTGCACTTCTCATAATTTAAATTTCTGTTCTCTTTCTTAATTATGGGCTCTAAGACCACGAATTATATCAACCAATAGCTTGTTGGTGATTTGCCTATAAACTTAAACAAGGCTTTGTTATTAATTGGTAATAATCCTAATGGAAAGGATTTTGACCACTTAAATATGAAGGCTCAAATTTGAAATCATTTAAATACAAAAAAGTACGCCTCTTTGTTAATTTGCTACTAGTTAGACTGATCCTAGTTAGATTGATCCACACGGATAGCTATATCAAAAAACAACTCTATGTTAATTTGCCAACTGCTGCGTTTATGGTTTTTGTTAAATACAATTCGGTATTATTGAAGAACTAAAATATAAACCACACACGCACACAAACTTAGGGGTGGACATATAATGCCATACATTGATGTATGAAATGTGAGTATTTTAAGAGAGGTGTTGGTTAATGTGGTTGTTGCTTCCGATATTGTCTGCATTGCCACAGGGACAATTCACGTACCCGCCTATATTCACATGCGTGCCCATCAATCATCACAACAAAACAATACCCGCCTCCAACACACAAACACTCAATACTCTGCTCCTGCCTTGTCCCTACAATACATACTCTTTTCATTTCCTTTGATTTGTTTCCTCTCAATTCATCTAATAATTTCTTGCTCAACTAATAATGCGCTTCCTCCTTCGTAATCAAATAGTTTAATTAGGTTCTGGACATCTCATAGAGTGTTTTTCTAGAAGAGATGCATATATATATGTATATATTATTAAACAAGACTTTGGATGGCTTTGAATTACATGAACTCTTACAAATTGGTGGCATGCCATTTGTGCTGAAGAGAAGAGATTAATTATTATGGGTTCTTTAAATTTAGTTTGTATTGGTTTAATGATTGATTTGCTTGTGTTTGATTTTAGCAAATACCAATGTTAATTAACCTCACCAAAAGAAGGTACTGGATGATACGTCATAAAAAAATTGGCAATACCGAGGTTATACTTTAGGTCGGACGAAGCTGGCGTCTAATTTAATCGTCATCTACACACGTAAACATACATTTGATGGTGTTCTGATAATTTACCAAAAATACAAAGCCATACAGGTAAGATGAATTTGTCGTCACATTTCAGGAGCCTGTTTCCCCAGTCCACTGCTCTTTATATCAACCTTAACCTCACTGTATCTTTATTCGATTCATTTTGATCAATATCATCAAGTACTCAATTATTGAATTGGTAATTTCCTGGATGATACATGGATTTGCAAGATAGATTCATTAATTAATTGGAATTATAATGATCAATTATATATCAACATGTAAAATTATATTACTTTTGCCGTTCTTGAAAAATCATTTCAAAGTGATCATTACTGCTACTCTCTCTTAATTAATCTCTTTTTGCTATATTTTATGTTGCACCCCATACTCTTGTTAATCATCATGCTGATTCGTTTTAATCACAAGTTGGGTCGTAGTTCAACCTTTTCAGCTGGAGATTAAGGACTAAAAAACAGTAGTGTCCTTCATCTCAGGCTGAGATTGGATTTGATTGTTCTTACACTTACTCACATGTCACATGATGAACATGACTTGCCAATTATGATTAGCTACGTACTCTTTTTTTATTGCCCATAGCTGCGTACTCTATCTATATATATAATTGCAATTGATATAAAGATCAGACAGAATATATATAGGTCAGGACCATTATTAGTTATTAGATTAATAGAATTGGGCAGAGATTGTCAGGAGTAGGATGGCAATAATAATAATAATTAATTATTTAAAAATATGCTGCTGATGATGATGATGACCTGTACGCGTCTTGGTGTCCATTTGTATACTGTCACGTGACCAAATGGGGCACAGAATAAAAACCAGAAAGAGAAAATATTGAAGGAGGGGCCAATTATGCAGAGAAATTCTAGTGCTCTTAATCCAGAAAAGTTTCTCGTGACATTCCAAATTATTTGTAAAATGAATATCTCAGAGAGAGAAGTATTTTGTCTCTGAGTGTGAAAAATGAAACCCATTATTGTTTCAGAATTCAAACTTTTCCGCAGAGAGCCAGCCTGCGCATTATGTCTACTTTGCTCAAACCAAAACTTCATAGATTTGTGTGTTTGTATGAGTATAAATCGTGCAGGATATATACAAAATCAACTGCGTCTACCAATATTGATCTTTCTGCTGCCAAATTATCCACATATATTCTTTTATCTCTCTTTTTTCTCTCTTTTCAAGTTTTTTTTTTAAAATTATGAAGTTTTGTTTTGTCGTGAATGTTACTGATGTATATGTATATTTAAGTTTTTGTGAATCAATGCATGGTGTTTTAGCATTCTTGTGAGAGAGATGGTGGATAGCTATCAATTAAGACTCACGTGAGTTGGAAAACTTTGGAAAAGTACACTCACATGTCAATGTGACAAATGGAAACAAAAATTCATTCGGAATATAAAGTTGATGATAAGTGCTTATGCTTGTTGTTCATGGACAGCGTGTAGAGAGAGAGAGAGAGAGGAGAGATACAGGTTGTGCATGGTGGTGGCAATTCAAGAATCGATATGAAAAGGAGATGGTAACCAATTTGGATGCTATATAGTACCTCCAAATATATGATCACGAGTTGTTGTGTGTGACGCCATATACAGATGTATTTGTACCTTAATCAATTTGTAATCTAGTGATATAGAAAACTTCTTTATAAATGGCAGATCACCTGTTTTGATATCTCGCTTATAACTTTATATCATTGGTACCTACCTTTTAATTCAAGGAAATGCATATGGACATGATCATTAAGTAATATAATACATATAATGAGTAAAAAAGTATTACCCTGTTGCAACAAATTATCCTACTGTCTTTTTCTTGAAAAATTTTTAATTAATGAATTGGACATTACTCTTACTTCAAGAATATTTATTGACTTTACAAAATTCAATTCATTCGACTTATGGTTTTTTTGTCATTACTCACGCACTTATTATACTTTCTACTTAGGATTTAAACCTAAAATCTTACATTTAAGAAAGCCTTAGAGCAAGTGTTTGATTTCATTTAGGCCCTGACGTATGCAATTTCATGTGATTTAATTCTAGAATCCTTTTACCAAGCTGATGTAGATTATTATTACACAAATGATCTAATAATACTCTTAGACACCATTGGAAGTATGTTGAACAAGGGAAGATTGAGTGAACAGATAACAATAGTAAGCAAAGGTCGCCGAGTCTTCTTCGTTACTCCTCCTCAATCCTCATATCCATGCTACTCAATATCTGAATTTTAAGGGCCTGTTTGGGATGGTGTTAAGAAAACTCATTCATGTAAACTCAAAATGACCTTAATAGCAATTTTCCTTGAAAATGACTCATTAATAGGATTCCTTACTCTATAATAAAATTATATTGGAAACATGGGAAGAGAACTAGTCTCATCTTCAGGTGATGCACATTTATACTCCTCTCTCTTCGTCTCTCTCTAACTTCATCTACTTTAGAACTTGATTCCTTTAAAAACCCTCAAAATCATGGGTTGAAAATGCTTGTGTTGTGTTAAATAAATTAAGATCGTTAACTGTAGCATTATTAAGCTCGAAGCTCATTAATATTTTGTTGCCATAAGGTGTACTTTGTTGTTGATTCAAAATTTTAATTTGTTTTGCTAACTAAAGTGCTTGTTTGGATTGTAATTGAAATTAAAGGATCAATAAATCTTGATTTGGGATATGCAGAAAAGTTGGTTGATTTTTTTAAAAACAATACCAGTAAAACTTTATCCTATTAAATGGGAGCTGGTTGCATAGAGTACACAACGTCATTATGCTTCTTCATTAGCTAAATCTTTAGCTGATTCTTTTTAACATTAGGATAAAATTCCCCATAATGGTTTTCTTCCTCTCCCAACATAGATTAGATTAAATCAAAGGCAATTTTATTTTTAACTTTTATCTTAACCTCAATTTATATAAACGGTAGTATGTGGAACGTTAAATTCTTACAAATACTAATCCAAACAAGAAGTATCTTGATTGCAGTTAATTAAAATCTAACTTAAACTTAAAGGAGATATTATTACCTAAAAGAAAACTTCCTCTAGATTTTTTTAAGGAGGTGGGGGGGAGTCATTTTCAGGAATCAAAACTCACTCTCTCTAGATCTCGTTTTCTGGTCTCCTGCTTTCCCTCATTTGGTTCAAAGGAGAATAAAATAGTCGCTATCCCTGTCGACTGCATCCAATCATCGATCGTGAGTCAAATTAGTTACAGGGTTAGTTCAAAATGTGAACGCCTTAATAAAAAATTTAGTTTGATTCATCAGCAAATTAAACATCGATGGTTAATTAACAGTAGTTATACATATAAATGAGGGTTCAATTTAAAGCTGTCCGGCCAAATCCTAACTTCATCATTATCAGAAGTCATGAGAGACTATAATTAATCAACATTTAAACCCTAACTAGACTGTCAAATGATTCCAAGAAAATTGAAGAAGGTACACTGACATTATACAGATTGAATCCAAACTCCGTGAAGAAATGATGGTGGAGAAGGGAAGAATACAAAGGAACGCTAATGGGGTTTAGGGGAAGATATATATGGAAGGAGGAGAGAGTATTCAACTTCATCAATATTGATGATGGTGACAAAAAACATATACCAGAGTGTGTGTATGTGTTCAGCCTTCACGGGGCATCACCTCCATTGAACACGGATCAATATATATGTATATGTGCAGTTTCAATATTATCATCTCTTGTCCCTTCTTAATTCTTCACGTTCACATGTAAAAGAGAGAGAGAGAGAGCCAGCGGAGATATATGCGTCTTTTCTTTTGTGAGAGAGACGCTTCACAAGTCCTTTTTTTCCCAGCTCTTTGTGTGTCTTCTTGTTTCTTTTGTTGGGTAGCATTTCAAAACCAACACAATATTGCCGCCTTCAACCTCTTGTTTCCTATAGCACTTTCAGTCTTGCATGTATTTGATGGCTATATGTATGTATGTACCAGACGAAAACTGCATTTAATTTTCCAAAAGGTGATAACTTTCGTTTACTATGTATGGGAATTAATAGTGTATGTGATGGTTGATTTCGACTTTTTTCTCTCGTCATCCTTGATTTAACAGAAGCAAGATCACGCACCAAGCAATTTCATTCATCAAAGGTCGAATTTGTAATCTCGTGTTTGAGAAACGTTTACCATCCTATCTACAATATAATTGAGTTAATTACCTTCTAAAAAGTTTATTTGGTCCATAATATATACAAGTCAATTGGTAATCAGTGCTCATTTGTCATTTTTGCCTCAACAATTAGTGTTTGAATGTGATTCCTTATAATTTTTTTCTCCTTCAAAGCTTCGTTAAAGGGTTAAAAGAAGCGGAAAAATCTTAATTTAAACAGATTCAAGGAGTTAATCACACTTTTTAAATTTTGACGAGATAGTTGAAAACGACTTACTCAAATCTATGTTGGACTAGAGGGGGGAATACACCAAAGGTCATGTATCATTGTCATTGAGTCAAGCCATTGATGAGGACTTTTAGAGTTAAATTTTATTTTAAAAAAACTTTGAATTTTTATTTGGAAATGATTAAGATAATTTAATGAAGTTAACTACCTTATTTCATTCTACAACAAAGCTAGGAAAATATAATCCATAATTCACCATATCAAGTTTAATCATTGGGTTATGACAAAAGCCCAGTAAAAGAATAGGTTGAAGACTTCTCCAGCGAAGTTATAACCACCCACCAAGTAACCAATGATTTGCTTTCGGGTTGGGTATGGGTTAATATATAAAAATGTGATGAGCTAATATTCTAAACCCCTTAGAAAAGATGTTAATATTTAGTCACTTACAATATTTTAAATATGATTGTCCCCATGGTGAATAACCAGTGTGCGTTGAGTCCCCATAGTTTAATGGATCAATAATCTTCTTAGGAGGGATGTTAGGTTCAATGGCCCATAAAAACAACGGTGGGGGATTTTCTCTTTGGACAGGGACCTTTGAGACCTATTTGTTATAGCGTTATGAAAGTATATTCATACAAAGTGAAATAAAAATCATCTCATAGCTCATCAATTAAATTGAAAAACATGCTCTAAAGAGCTTTGATTTTTGCTTGCTCCAAATTCCAATTTCTTTGTTTTGTCTCAATCTTTGAGAAAAAAAAAGATTGGTGGGGGTTCTCACTTTGGGCGGATATTTGAGGCCTACTTGTCATAACTTATAAAGTACATTCATACAAATTGAGATAAAACAGCATATCATATATTAATTTCATAAAACATAAATCACATTGAAAAACAGGCTTTAGAAAGCTTTAATTTTTGCTTGCTCCAAATTCTAATTTCTTTGTTTTGTCTCAATCTTTGAGAGAAAAAGAGTGGTGGGGATTCTCACTTTGAGCCAACCTTAGATGCCTACTTATTATAACGTTATAAAAGTACATTCATATAAATTAAAATAAAAATCATCTCATAAATTAACCTCACATATCATAAATCATATTAAAAAACAGGTTTTAAATAGCTTTGATTTTTGCTTGCTCCAAATTCCAAGTTCTTTGTTTTGACCCAATCTTTGAGAAAAAAGATTGCCACTAACCTAAACGCTGCGTTTTAAAGATGTGCACGGTGCACCGCTTGCTTATAGGTGCGATTCCCGATGAGCATTGCGACTCTTCAGTCTTCGTAGTTGAGATACAGCCCTCGCAAAAGCGGCCACCAGTATTTCGGTGTATTCAACGACACGATATGTTCTCGCTGTTTCACAATTATCTCGCCGTGTGAATTCGCATAGTTGAAAATTATCGGTCCTACCCTTGACGGAAGCTCAACCCAAGAGTTGGTTGACGATCTTGTAGTTTCGTAGTAGAAAAGAGTGGGCTGAGATTTGATAGAATGCGCGCCATGGCAGTTCAACTCGCTAATGTAAAGTTACATTTAATCTTTGCATTCCCCGTGTTTAACCCCTGAACTTTTATCTAGATCATTTCGCTTCGTATACGATTTTACAGCTTGTTGGTTAATTTCCTCTTCTGGGTGCTCTTTTGCTAACTATTTACTTGATTCGTTCTGTTATGTTGCAGTATTTATACAGAAGAAGAGCTGGGGTCAGTCTACATTCTCGCTCCTTTTCATCTGGCAAGGGTAATTCTTTCTTTCTTCATATTTATTCCCTTATTTCTCCCCTCATTTTCCTTAAAAGAACATAATTTTGAGGGAGCCATGAACAATTCGTTCAAGAACAATATACTGAGATATGGACACCCAGAAATTGTAGGACTGGGCTATTGTGAACCTGATTCTACTAAAAAGCTTGCGATCGCAACAGGAAATCACATGACTGTCTCGTGTATTATATTCATTAAATATAAAATATAAAGATAATTTTTTTTTTGTGTGTATTTGATTTTGTTATGCTGCAATTATGTTAGTCACTGTCGGAACAACTTCACTTGCGGCTTTTTTTATTTCCAGAGGAGCTAACGGTTGAAGAAGAAGCTGAAAGAAAAATTGGATGGCTCTTGAAACTTCTGTTTGCTGGGACAGCATCTGTGGTGGCATACCAGTTCTTTCCTTACATGGGTATCTGTACCCTAGACGTAACTTTTAACTGTAATGTCTGTATTTGCTCTTGGATCAAAGCTCACTATATTGCTAATGCATATAACTACAGGAGATAATTTGATGCAACAGTCTGTATCACTTTTGCATGTCAAGGATCCTCTGTTTAAAAGGATGGGAGCGTCTAGATTGACCCGTTTTGCAGTTGATGGTAATCCGTGCTTTCTATACTTTTTTGTAAGCCATAGCTTGCTAAATTTATTAATATTACACATTTATGCTTTAGCAAGTATTACCGTTAGGAATAATGTTGAAGCACTTTGTGATATGCACTAACATCCACTTCTGGTTGTGTTAGATAGCCCTTGCATAAACAGATTCTTTTTTTTCTGGTATATCAATGCTACTTTCATTATCTCTCCGTTTTATATTAGTTAAATCCTGGAGCAATCTCAAATAGTTTATGAAAAAACAAAACATTGGTAAACTGAGTTAGTAGATTAGAGACTTTGAACTTAGAAATGTTCTGCCAGTAGACTTTGTTCTTATATATTGAACATTAATGGGTTGGTTTATCTTGATATACATCTATAGGATAAAGAGGGTAATTCTTACAATCAGAGTCAGCAACTCCAGAAATTCCCTTTTGCTATTTGAGAAGCTAAAAATCTTCCTGATACTTCTGCGGGACTCACAATGCGCCTCTCCTTCTTAACCCTTTTGAAACCTTTCCTATGGCAGAATGATTCTCCAAATTGTTACACAACCACCTCTACATATGCTATATGTCTTCTGCTTAAAACGGTTGCATCACAGACAAAAACTACCCACTCTGCTTCCTAACCAGCTAACCCAGTCACATACATTTTTCTCAACATCCCCCTGTTATGGGCCCATTATTGTGAAGTCTGAGTGCTGCAAATGGAAAAGGGATACCTTATTGTAACTGTAGTTCTTTATTGATTTAGAAATTAGAATTGACATTCCAATGACCAAAAACTGAATTCTATTTCAAAATTGAAACTCTGAATTTCCTTGATAATTCAGCCAGTATGGGCCTTTGGTAGTTACATATTGTGTCTCCTGTTGCATCCTCTTAACTTGATGCTTGTCTACTTTGTAGAATCTAGACTCTTGCATAACTGCGTATCTAACATCAAGAGGTGAAGAGTGAAGATACTTGAGATGGGTGGAGCCCAAGAGCTCTTAAACATGTTGAACACAGCTAGTGATGACCGAACACGGAAAGCAGCTTTGAAGGCTCTTGATGCACTCTCACAATCAGGTAAAAAATAAAAATCCGAATGTTTTTGGCTTCATTTGTGGCTTCTTTTTTGCATATTAGGGCCAGCTATGGTTGTTGGTTATATATTCATATAATCTTGTAGCTGAGAACCAGTCATATGAACCAAGTTTGTTGCTGAATTTAGAAAGCTTTGGCATGTTTTAGTAATATCATCCCCATTCGTTAATAGCCATGTAATGATAAATAGGAAGATAAATACTTTTCTTTTGATTCTGAATTATTAATTTTGTGAGGGGCAAGAGCTCTTCATAATTTGCATGCTATTGTTAATGTCAATATATAACATGGCATGTAATAATTCATTAGAATACTGCTAGTATTTTCTTCCTTTTCTTTTAGGCTAATCTTACTTAATTTCTGTAGATGAAGTTCTTGCATCCTTATATCATGCTGGAGCAATCACAATTATTAGGTCCATTCCTAATTTGCTTGAGGATGCAGATGTTGAGAGATTCAAGTTCTCCTTGATGAAAAGATTCCAAGATCAGAGATATGATGGGCGATCTTAACTTTTGACTTAGGTAGTTGAGCTGGCCATAATGCGTGGATGAGGACAAGCAATCTGCAATACATCTTTAATACAACTGTAATAAGGAGTAATATGGTGTAGCTTCATTTGGTTCACATTAGCAACAGGCGGATAGTAAACCGCTAGTGGTTGTCCATTCTTATTGATGGTGGCATGTGACAGTCCATGCTGATAGGCTTGGCCTTTTCCTCACACAACTAAGTCCTTTCTCTTTGTTTCTAACCATCCCATGAAGGCTGGAGCTACTCTTTTCACTTTAGGCTGAAATGTGTAATTGTACCAAAAGAAATTACCCAGCATACAAATTTAAATGTGCCTGCTATTGATGGATGAAACCTCTAAATTTGACTATGAAGTCACTGTGAGTTTCGGATTATTTCATGCCTTTCTTTCCCCCTCTACATGCTAATTTCTGAAGTACGGCGAATTTACTAGCAACTTAAATGGATGCTAGAGTAACTGGTTGGCTCTAAGAAACCAACGGTATTTTGCAATTCTTCTTAGATTAATGGTAGAAGTTACTTTTTCAACTTGATTTATAGTATATGAGATTAGTATGTGGGAGGGATTTTATATCGGTTTATATAACACTAATGGCCCTGTTTGTATTAGCGTTAGGAAATCACGTTCACATGAGTGAAGACAAATTTACTTTTATATACTTATTTCGTAAACTATAAATTATCTTGGAAAAATAATTTCTACGGCTAATTACCTTAAGTTCAATACATCATTAGCTAAAAAAGTGATCATATGTTTGTATTACGAGTTTCTACAAAGAGGAAGAGTCAATCTTTTGTACTTGAACCCCCTCCACCACGTCAAAAAATAATATGTATTTTACCCGAAACTTCATGATTTAATACTTATTTAAGAAGAGTAATCTCAACATTTATGAAAAAGTAGCTTTTTTAATTGTTCTGCGTGGGAATTGTTCGAGACTTAGCTTCTAGATAACTAGTTTCAAATTCAGAGTTTCAAATAAAAGTATCAGTAATCTTATTTGAATTAGTGGGCATGGTTTGAAGTTAGAAAAATCTCAGGCTCTAAGGTATTTGGTGATGTAAGAGTCTTCAGCTATTCTGAAAGCAAAAATGAACAGTCTGAATTTATAATCATTCTGAAAGCAAAAATGAAGAGTCTTCAGCTATTCTGAATCGTATAACCATTTTGAAAATCTTTTATTTCAATTTCCCCCAACTCACAAAATCATGAATTTATAATGCGCAACACTTGCTTCATTAATTGTGCTAAAACTCAGCATCGATTAAGTTGAACGTACTGTAGTTTAGGATCTTTTATTGAACTCATTTGGATTGTATATCAATTAGACAATTGTCAATTGGTATATACTACAGTCAAAAAACAGAATCTTGTGAGAAAAGAATATATTCAAATAACAAGATTCATTCACACACACACACACTCTTCCACGTGGTCAAATGATAAGACTCCAATCTAAAACCATAACGTGAACAAAATAAAATAATAAGTCCCGTCTTACTTTATTACCGCGTCGTCAAGGAGAGGCAGCCCATAATTCAAAGAGTTGAGTTTCCAAGAAACCTCATATATATGAATGACCAATTTGGCCGATACTATATATATATGTGAAGGTATGCATACTAGCTGCCAAAATCTAAGACAACACAAATTCAGTTAACTAACTAGAATCAATAATGCAGCAACAAGCAGCTGCTGAATCCGAAGAAGAAGATGGAATATTTCGCATGATGAGTGTGGTTGCAGATAGCTTCTGCGAACGCAACACAAAAGAGTACATAGTGAAGAAGAAATATGACTGATTCTTCATCCGCCAACTATATGAACTGTCCGACACAAATGGAATTGTGCTGCTTGAGGTGGAAGGATCAAGCCTGAGCCTCCATAAGAAGAGAGGGATGCGTGACGCTTCAGGCTCTCTGGTACTCACCATGCGTCAGAAGGTGAAGCTTCTGACCCTCCGTCACAGGTGGACTGTTCATCGGGGCAAGAGCTCCGAGCAGAAGGATGTCATATTCAGAGTCCAAAGATCTCACCCACTTGAAATGAAGGATCGCCTTGAGGTGTTCATGGCTGAGACTGAGAATAATGATAGTAATATTGACGGAGACGATAACAAGTTTGAACTTGTGAAGACTTACTCTGATCTTTGTTGCCGAGTTTATAGAGGCGATAGTGTGATTGCTCAGGTGACGGAAGGCTTGCCTACGAGAAGCTTCTTCAAATACAAAGAAGAGTTTAGAGTGAAAATTCGCGAAGGCGTTGATTTTGCTTTCATCATTGCCTTACTCGCAATTTTCACCGTTAATGACTACATTTAACTTTGGCCTTTCAATAATTGTGTTTTATGAACATCTTCACCTAATACTCACTTCTATGTACTTCCTTATTTTATTTTTTTGAAAAAATATTGTAATAGTCATTTGGTTTGAATATATAGTCTAAACTTCTTCATTTAAGAAACCAGAGAAATTTTCATTTTTCTTTAAATTATCTTTGAATAATTTTTTAAAAATTCTAATTTAATATTTTTATAACGAAATTATGAACCATGAAGGTTCATTTTAAACTGAACCAACGAGCTAAGGATAAAATTCAAGCTTAAAGCTACATAGAAAAGGACATCATGTGACAAATCGACAATTGCTTGTAGCATGTTACTCCACAATAATTTAGTAATGAGAAACAACGACATTCGAGGTACTATTGCATTTTAAGTAGAGATATCCCTTCCATCTTTATCTCCAGTTGTGAAGTGTGAATTATGACTAACTTTTTTTGTAAATTAAACTAAGATGTCACCAAAATTAAAACATTGGAATGTTATTATTTTTTTGGTGAAGACATTGGAATGTTATTAGGTTCGTAACATATAATGAATATATTTCATTACAAAAATTGGGAAAAATGAAAAGGTAATACAAGAAGTGGAAGGAATATACTATGGATAAAGGGAAAATTCTGTATAAAGCTGTTTGAAATAGAGAAATTTCAAATTAAGTTGTTAAATTCAATAAATCCCTAATTAAGTCATTGACTCAATTTGGATTTTTAAAATGTAAGTGAAATAATTTTACTATTCTCTTATAATCTTATCTCCTCTCTCCCTTCTTAAAATAGTTTCAGTGCTGCGTAACTTATTTTTTCCAATTAGTTAATATATTTAGTCAATGTAAAATAATTTACATTAATTCAATGGTTTTTTTAATTAATCCATGGGCAGAATCTTAACCCATGAAAAGAATTAAAATGGATTGTAAAAAATGATAATAACTCGCAGCTTCCCTCTCTATATAGGGCCTAGCCATCCATTCTCGTCACCTTTGCTTCTCTCCATCACCCACTTAACTGCTGAAGGGGTCATGGATGCTGTCAGTACTGCCATTGGAACAAGGTCAGCTCTTGACACATGGTGTGACATTTTAAATTTAAGTTTTTTAATGTTTATGCATGCCGTTATGAGGTTGGCAAAAACAACGCAGTCATAAGAAATACTTACTCTCGAAGAGTCATGTCATCCATACCCTCTACAATGAAAATGTTCCAACCCTCTTTTCTTGTGACCCCTACAAATATCTACTATATGAGAAATACTTACATCCTCTTTAGTAAAAATGTTTCAATTATATATTTTTTTAATATCATATCTCATAAATTGAGAAATTCTTATATGCATTGGATGCACAATATCATTTGTACACTCTCCAGAAAAATATTAGTTAGATTTCTGTGGGCTCAGTATGTCTTCTGAAATTTCTCTCTACTACCTTTACATTTTAATCCACATAAACAGTTGGACCATTTCTCTCTGTTCAATAGGTGTCACTCCAATTCATCAATAAATTTGATCATTATAAATCATATCCAAACATGATTATTAACAATAAATATATATTAATTAATTGAAAAAAATAAGTTACGTGGCACTGAAACTGTTTTAAGAAGAAAGAGAGGAGATGAGATTATAAAATGACAGTGAAATTATTTCACCCACATTTTGAAAATCAAAATTAAGTGAATGACTTAATTAAGAATTTATTGAAGTTAACAACCTACTTTGAAATTTCTGTATTTTAAGGAGCTTTATATCGGATTTTCTCATGGATAAATGAGTGGGACATATTTGTCGTTTTCCATTGATAAATGTGCACACTTAATATATATTAAGCTTAACCACCCCCACTAATTCTATCTTAATCATGATCGGTCCTTGTGGTATGTGTAGCGATCGAACGCAATAATTCCCCGACGTGTAACGTATATGCATGTATCACGTTTTCGTTCATTGTAAATGTTAACATGAAAACTTTGGCAAACGAAAAAAACACTAATATGAAAGAAGCACGTGTCTTCCATTAATATAATTTATTATTTTAATAGCTCAACGCTGATTAGCCTTAGCACATGAAGTTGGTGAAACAGGATCTGTACATCTGCGTCAAGTCACAGAGTCGATTTAAATATTACTGCTGACGTAATAATACATATTTTAAAGGAAATTAAGTCTTAGGTCCCAAATACGTAAGTTATTTAAGGAATGATCCCATGGAGGAAAATATTTGATGACAGATCCCATTGACAATATGTGGTGTTGTTAACACAACGCATTGTGTTGTCAATACAAAGACCCCATGTTGTCAATTGAGACCTCTAATTAAATATTTTCCTCCATTGGACAATTCCTTAAATAACTTATTTATTTGGAACCTAAGACTAAATTTCCCTATTTTTAATATAAGATCTAGTTTATTAATTTAAATAATTATCTCTTTGAAATACTGATGTCTATGTATTATTAAATTACGATACATATAAATATATTAAAATAATTTATTTCATTTTTTTAATCTCTTTAAATCAATTAAATTAATTTTATACGAAGGGTATGAGGTGATAACAAAAATCTTGTCAAATTTGCTAAGAGATACACATCTGGATTACGGATCTTTTCTTATAGTCATGCATATGCTCGATCTTTAACAACCCTACATTATCAAAACTCTAGAAACAAAGATGCATCATCATCGTCAACCCATGCGAGGGAGGGCACTATGGATACAAAATGACATATTGACATATATAATACAAAAAATATATATATATATCGTAACATGCATGCTCAAGATCCTCACTCCCCAGTAAAGTAGAAATCAAGTATACTCTCACGCAAGTTCAATTCACCCAGACAACCTTAATCCTGTGTGTTCTTGCCTTGTCTCTTTCCCTGGTCAATTCTATGACTTGGTACCGAGAAGGTTGTATATGTTGGTCGAAATGGCAATCGCACTTGTTCCTACAGCCAGGATGATCATCACCATCGCTGTGATCTTGTCCCTTCTTGTTGATATTCCTTGAGCATCCCTAAAATTTGAAAACAATTAAAACCAAACCAGAGAGAGAGAGAGAGAGAGAGAGAAGCTAGAAAATGTGATCTTTATCTCAGTGAGACGACGATAATGTGAGATGATGCATTTAGTAGTACTTACCTGAGAGCAAGAGAACCAGGGAAGATGAAGGCGAGGCAAACTCCGGAGGTTGATCCCAGGAACTGAAAGAAGTACCAAATATTAGGCAGAGCTATGGCGATGAGGTAGCTGAGGACGATGGGCAACAGAGTGAGCATCACAAATCTTTTGTTATCTGCGGCAAGCAGAGGCTTCTGGGGGAAGACAAGCTCGTCGACGTTGGCTCTCAGAGAGAAGTTCAGGAGAGGAAACACCAGCATGATGTGAAATGCATAGCTTAAACGGACTAAAGTGTTGAGCAAGGACCCCGTTGCAGAGCCACCACCAATATTCTGATCAAAGTTAACGAGTATATCTGACTGTGTTGAATCCCCAAATAAAAGATAACCAAATAGCCCTATCGCAAAGTATATGGCACCACTCAGAACCAGTGCTATTCGAACTGCTACTGTCATATCGGGTGGCTTGGCAAGTTCAAACCCAATTGGATGCACTGCCAAATGAAATTAATTAAGAAAACCCACCGTTGATTAAGAGACTTCAAGTTAAGAAGGGATTAGTGAAGTACCATTGAAGTGAAAAGTGAAGGCTGAGACCATGACTGGAACAGCAGTGAACAGATCAAAGAAGGAGGCGTGGTGGTTTAACTCAGGAAGCAATCTTGGGTGATGTGTTTTTCCGGCGATCAGAGCAGTGATTGCCATCCCAGAACATATGCCCACGAATGCTACCGCTAAAAGAGTTGATATTGCAGAACTGAACCTTAAGGATTCTGAAAACAAACAAGGTCTTACATTTAAAACTGGAGCGACTAATATATTGTTGTTTAAGAAGAAGGGATAATAATACTGACCCACACGGCGATAGAGGACCAGCGGAAGCAGAACTAAGACTATGACAAGCAGAGAAAATTCCCGTGAAGTCCACCAGTGAATTCCTAACCATTGTTGCAGAATCCCCAAGTGAAGCTCGCCTCCAGGTGAATTTCCAGATAACACATCCCCTGTTCATCAGTTCATATCCGACACCCCAAACAATAATAATACATCAATATCGATTCCCACTGACTTCTGGGCTAAGAATCAGAGATACTAACTTAAATCGAATGTCATTTTCTAAACTGAAAGCACCAAGCCGGAGTTGGATAAACTTTTTGCCGCTTTTCGAGCAGAAGATTTACAAGAAACTTTATCCTTCTTTTTTTTTTTTGACCAACTGAAACTTTATCCTTCTGAATCAAGTATTTTGTCTTTTTCTTTGACATAAAGTTCTCTTGCGCTTTTCAGGTCCAAAAAAGAAAACAAAAGCATATACGTACCGATGATGATGAGGTACACAATTAAACACCCAAGATTTGTTATCATAACGCAAATTTGGGCAGCCAGTGCTCCGGCCTGCCCGAAAGCCTCCCTCATCACGCCGGCATAAGTGGTGGTCTCGCCGGAATGGGTAAACCTCATGAGGAAGTCCACTGAAACTTCGGCAAGCAGGCCGATGACCAGGATCATCAGGAATGCCGGGATTACACCCAGAACCTTCAGCGTCGCCGGAATCGACATGATTCCGGCGCCAATTATACTCGTGGCCACATTGAAGACGGCGCCAGAGACGGAGGCTGGCTTCTCTGAAGCTTTGCTTTCCGACAAGAGAGGGGCGTGAGTTCCGGCGGCCGGCAACATACCGGCGGCAGACTTATGAGCTGAAGAGGATGCAGCGTGGAGAACCGTATTGTCTTGTAGTTCATAACAAACAGCTATATAAGCTGTGTGTCGTGATTGAAGCATGTTAATAATTGTGGGTGGTCAATTACCAAAATGCACTGGGTGAAAGCGGATGAGGTGAAAATATGAGAAGGGCAATATTGGGATCGAGATGGTAAAATTACTACTACAAGTGTTCAATGTGGGATAGATAAAATGTTTAGTAAAGAAAGTTAATTACATATAGATAGTTATAATTTAATTTAAACATTTCATATTTAATTTTTTATATATTTTTAAAAGTTATTTCAGCGGATGTAAATTAAGAAATAAAAACAAGACCTCAACTACTATTTTTAAAAATAATTTTTATTTAAGAAATTATCATTTTAAAAAAAAGTTAAATGCTTTTTTTTAGTGTGGTGAAGAAGTGGGAAATCATGGGGACTTAAAGATTCTGTTTGGAAATGATTATGGGAAGACCAAACGTATGTTCAATAGAGTTTTTTTTTCATAAAATGATATAATTTCTTTCATATATTTATTTTAAATTGTGTAAAAATATCTTTTAAATAAACTCGACCTTGTCTCTCTTTTTTTTATTTTTTATTTGATGTGTGTATATATATACACTCATAGGTATGTATTTATTGGATTTCTATCCACTGAGACTGACAGGGCTGGGACCAGCAGCTTGCACCTTGACAGGGCATAGCTATAGCCAATAGAACTTCAATCCCCCCATTATCATCAGCCATTACCATTAGCCATGACCAATCATCACAATTAGTCAACCTTTCTAATTCTAAAATTGTTTTTGAATTACCACACATGCAAACAACTTTTTTCCTTTGTTAAAATAAAAGTGGTTTACAAAATAATCTTTAAAATAAAAAAATGAGAACAAAATCAAATAATCCAACGACTAATTTTAAAATTATTACTCATCCGGTCATAAATGTAAAACTATTTTTCTAGTGCAAATTACTCAATAAAAATAATCTTATATTTAAGATTAGAGGAGTAATTTTTCTTTTCCTTTCCGTGGAGTAATTTTTCTATTCAATACATTTTTGCATTATTTTTAGAAGCACGTTGTTTTGCTCCCCAACGAAATATTTTGCATCATTTTATCAATCAAATGCTTATAAAGTTAATGCAAAATACGCATGTGATTTTTTAAACATATTTGTCTTAATGATTAGGTGTTTTGATTAATATTTAACGATTAATACATAATCTTTTTGGAAATGATACGATGCGTTAAAAATTCAATTAAAAACATACAGTTATTTATTAAAAATCAAGCAACAGTTTTTTTAAAAAAAATTAAAATCAGAATCCACACAAAATTTGGGTTCTGGCCAAACCCTTTGTCTAGGGTTAAGTTTAGCCAAATGAGTTAATCTCTCACAATATAGTAAATTAAGGTTTGAATTTTTAATAAAAGATGTATGCTTAAAAAATGATTTGAACCCGATCAGTTGGACGCCCAATAGGCAAATCTAGTCCAAGACGTAATCCACAGGATTCCCAATGCTCAAGCATCTAGGATCTCATATCAATTGCCAGCTCCCCGCACGACGGACCAAAAGGGTAGGATCTGAGTATTCAACAACCACAACCCATAAATTCTAAGAGGCCATTAGACACAACGAACGGTCAGTCAAGACCAGTGGCTAACTATTTATTTTTACCCTATTCTTTTGTGGAAATAGATTGAATGCACTATATACACAATATTCACTCTTATCCTTCTTACTTCCCCTCATATGCTGCCATGCTTTCTGTATTCATGTACATCGCCATCAATATAATTTTTCTTTATTTCCTTTACTCGCCTTGCATTAACAACATTAATTAAATTTAATCTTCTTCATGCCGTTGGTGGCAAGTTTTTATTCAATTTTACTTAATTTTAATTATCTACTAAAATCTACTCAAATAGAAGATATGCTCACATTTAATCTACAAAATAGTACTTTTAACATGATTAATTCTATTATAAAGATACTTATGCTTTGAAAAAAAACTATCATTTGCCAAGAGCCACATGGACCTTTAATAATAAAAAGATTCATCTGAAAATTGGTACATTTAATAAATGAGTATGAAATAAATAATTATATTATTATTTGTAATTACAGTTTAATTATTTATGATTGGAAAAGATTTCATAATCATTTTCAATATACAATATAAAATTTATAGCAAATATTGATCAGATTTCATGTTAAATGAGGGGTCAAGGTGTAAAAATCAAGATATGTTCTTAAAAAAAGAGATTATGATATGCAGTATATATTATCTTATATTCAATTAGCAATTAGCACTTGGAGTAATTTTTACCCAAAAGCAAATAATTTTTCTCAAAAGAAAAATAACATTTACTTTTTTATATACAGAAATACTTGTACTCAAATTCAGGTTGAAACCAATACAATTTTTAAATAGAGAACTTTTTATTGATTTCTGGTAAAAAAACAATTATTCCAATATATTTCCTTTCTAGTATTTTTCTAAAGAATATTTCCTTCCCCATTCTGTTGTCTGTTTTTGTTTTTTTTTTGTTTTTCAATTCAGTCCTACGTCCATAAAGTTTTTGTTCCAGGCAGAAGGAACCCAGCCCAAATTGACAAAGCGATCGTTTTCTCCTGACCGGTTCCTCATAGACGTCGAAAACAAGCAACATCTCGGAGCAGTATGGCTCGGGAAAAAAACTAAAGAGCGTTCCTTTTTTCGCTCTGAACTATCTTTTTGAGTTTTGACGGATAAAGATCTTTCTCCTTACTGGCTGCTGGCTCCCTTCTTAATCTTTTCTTTCAACTCACAACATCTGAAATTGATCAATTCCTGAAGGAGCAGAAGAAATCGGGGAAATGGCGGATCAGTTGGCAAGGGGTGAGGAATTCGAGACGAAAGCCGAAAAGAAGCTTAGTGGCTGGGGATTGTTCGGTTCCAAATACGAGGATGCTGCTGATCTATTCGATAAAGCCGCCAATTCCTACAAGCTTGCGAAAGCATGTAATTTTCTTCCTCTTCTATCTCTATTTTGCTCCGTCTTTGTTTTTCTAGGAACTTTTGAGTAAATAATTTTTCTTTTTCTTTTTGTTCTTATTTTCAATTTCGTTGATTTTCTTATGCTTAACACCGATCAGCAGTACCTTCCCTTTTGCCCTTGTTGTTGTTAAATGGCCGATTCCCGGTTTGGATTACGTTCTCCTGGACCACGTGCAGAAATGGCTAATCCAGGATAAGTGCATCTATTAAACTACATATTTTTATTTGATTATTCTTCCCGAACAAATAACATTTTTTCTAACCGATTAGTCGGTCGTATGACATAATAGAATGCTGGATAGGTTGACCTCGACAAAGTCGTGGGAGGATTAAATTACATTGAAAGATTTGAGGAGATCATTCTGTGATTTTCGTACATAAACTTCTTTTATCACCATTAACTACAGTTACTATATGTAACTGTTTAGTCCTGCTGTCAATTGAGCTTGCTAATTCCACTGACTACTATCAATCGGCATCACCTTGGTAACCGATTTAGTTTATATGTAAAGGGGATGAATCTTGTAGTCAGAGCTAATTCTTATTTGTTCGTCATTCTTTCTGTGGCATTTCAGGGGATAAAGCTGGCTCAACTTACATCAAGTTGGCAAATTGTTACATCAAGGTAGATGGACCTTTTTTTTTTTTTTTTTTTTGAATCACCTATTCAGCTGTATGGCTTTTGCATCCCTCCTCATTCGTAAGCCTATAATGGCAATGCTGTCTTATGCTTATAGGTGGAAAGCAAGCATGAGGCAGCCCAAGCTTATGTCGATGCTGCTCATTGCTATAAAAAGACAAATATAAATGGTATGTATGCTATTGGATATATACACTAGTATTCTTTTCTTGCTGCCAATGGCACTATTCTGTTTTAACACTACTATCACATGGAAATCCTTTTACTTCTGATTTATGCACGAAATGATGCTCATGCCTCTTCAATGGAGGTCGATTCTTCCTAGATTTACTGCTTTCTGGTGCAAACTTTCAATGTAAATCATATATAACAGTTGCAGACTTCATGCATTGTGAAATACTTTTAATAAATTTGCTGCTATCTTGCTCTGAGTATTTCCATTTATTAAATTAAGATTCTTGTCCTCACCCATATAATGGACTGAGCTCCAAAGTTAGAGGGACATACTTCTATCTAGATTTATTCAAGTGAATTGCTGAAATTAATTTCCGTATGTGCAAGTTGTCAGTTTGATTTAATCTTCCTGTTTCTCTTGATGGCTTATTATGAACTATCTTTTGATTGGTTGTCTTCTCATCACCTTTGGGAACTTACCAATCTGTGTTGATTCTTGAAGCGGTGATGAATGATATTGTGTTGTCAATTGCATTTATTGGAAAAGACAGAAATTTGCATATTGAGCTCTTTTTTTTTTGCAATTCTTTTTCATTTGCAGAGGCTGTTTCTTGCTTGGACAAAGCAGTGAACATTTTCTGTGAAATTGGAAGACTCAGTATGGCTGCTAGGTATTTTAAGGTATTAATCACTTCACTGTCAGCTTTTAAATTTTTGTTTCAGTATAGTCATTCAATCTAATTGCTTTGGAATCCATGTTGGGTTAAATTATGGCATCCTTCTTTTAGATATGCCTGTGTGTGGTATTCCCTTTTCCATACCCCTGCTCCTGGATGTTGATAGTTACATCATAGATGTTGAGGTCACAGTAGTTACTAAAAATTTAACATTACTAGGGTTTAATTTCTTACGTATACAGGAAATTGCTGAATTGCATGAGTCTGAACAGAACATTGAGCAGGCTATTGTTTACTATGAAAAAGCAGCTGATTTTTTTGCAAATGAAGAAGTGACAACTTCTGCTAACCAGTGCAAGCAAAAAGTTGCTCAGTTTGCTGCTCAGCTTGAACAGTAAGATTTCGTTTATGTTCATTTCTTCGTAAACTTATTTATTTTGGGTGTTTTTTCCTACTATTTTTCTTGTGGCCTTGGCCTTCCTTTGGTTTATGCCAAAAAGGGCTGGCATTTTTCTTCTCTGTGTTTCCAACTTACATATATCAAGTGGCAGTAAATTTTTTCCCTTTAGGAATTTATTTGTTTTCCTGTAATCTTGACTGAACTCTACCAATGTTTAATACTGCTTAGCTTTGCTTGGCATTGAGGATTCTCTACGGTTGTAGACCACCTTAAATTACATATTGAGAACTTTTCATATGTTATTTTTGGTATGTTATCTCTGTACTGAACACCTTACGTTGGGAATAGAAAGGGGGAAATACAAACTTACTCCATTGCTGCTTTTGGGATTGGTCCTTCAATGACAAGCATGATGATCTAATAAAGCTATGGTTCATCTAAACTGAAGCTACATGTACACATGCGGCATTTGAAACGCTATCATATCTTGTTGTGTCATGGATCCATGCCAGTTTCATTTCTTCTTAGATGATGGCCAATTTGTGTCTTGGTTGTAGTTTCATGAATGTTTTTATTTGGGTATATTTCTTGCAGTTTGAAAAAAAAAATCTATGGAAAGAAAATTCTACATCACAGATAATGATTCCTTAATATTCATTGTTAGATTTTCCTACATAATGTGGGTGATATGCTCCACATGGAACAAAAACTTAAAAGATTAATGTAAAGATGGAAGGAATGTTATCTTAGCTGTTTGTTTTTGCTAAATTGAACATTAACATTGTCTATTTCATTTCACTAGATATCAGAAGGCAATAGATATTTATGAAGATATAGCTCGCCAGTCTCTGAACAATAATTTGTTGAAGTATGGAGTTAAAGGGTATCTTCTTAATGCTGGCATCTGCCAACTCTGTAAAGGGGATATTGTTGCTATCAACAAAGCAATTGAGCGATATCAGGTCCAAGATTTTTGAACAATTAGCATTTCATTTGTAAAGTCTGGACATTCATTAGTTGCTCATTTTCTGGGAAATGTTTGTTTCTGCAGGAATTGGATCCAACATTTCACGGATCACGGGAATATAGACTTTTCGCGGTTGGTCACTGCTTTTCCTTATTCAGTTTTGATTTCTTAGGACCGGTTAAATTGGATTAGAATGTGGGGACCTTCAAGAAGTGTCTTTCATCAGTATAATAGTTTTACTAATGTTTTGTATGTTGCTATAATGATCCTTTTTTAATTATTATTTTTCAAATGAGATCAACTCATTGGATGTTCAAAACCTAAGTGACTGGCAAATCAAACACTCAGATTAAAGGTTTTTTCTCCTCATGGCAGGATGCTGCTTGTTCAATTGAAGAGGAAGATGTTGGGAGGTTCATTGATGTTGTCAAGGAGTTTGACAGCATGACCCCTCTGGTAAGCCTCGAAAGTTGAAAGATGTCATGCTTTTGGTGATAAACAGTAGCTATTGGTATAATAGTGCGCTGTTTCATTCTAAGCGTATACAAATAGCAGCTTTACTGCTGAAGTATATGGGCTGATCACTTAAAGCAGAATAGAATGGCTGTACAGGACAGTAGGACAGCGCCCCTGCAGTTCTAAAGAACTGACCCTAGTCCTCATCTTGATCTACCAATTCTGAAATGCTTATTTGGTCGGACTTAACATTTCAGCGGGTGGTTTGAATTGTTTGTTGGTTTTCTTTCATGGGAAATAAAATAACTAATTTGCTTTTATATTTATAAAGTTAGAAGGAAAATGCTTTGCATAGAATTGGAGGTAAGCTGCATTTTCCGTGGCTTATGAATAATATGAATGTTGTTTCACCAAAAAAAAAAAAATAATATGAATGTTGTTCAGGATTCTTGTAACATATTGTCAGTGGTCATGTAACTTTATTCTGTAAATTATCAAATGTCTCGGCTCGTCAACATCACCTGTTTATTTGAACATTGTGCAGGATCCTTGGAAGACTACTCTACTTTTGAGAGTGAAGGAAAAGATGAAATCTAAAGAACTCGAGGAGGACGATCTCACCTAAATTGTTTGCACTCTTTTGTGATGTTTGACGAATTGCATTGTATAATCTTATGCTTATTATATACGTGCAGTTGCTTTTGGATCTACTCTTAAATCCTACTTTATATTTGGGTTTCATTTGAAGTGGTGATTTAATTGAATTCAAGAATTGAGTTTGCTGTGAGCACGGCTTCATGTTTTTTTTTTCGTATTCTCTTCTCGTTTTATTATTATTTTTTTGACCCAGGGAATGTTACTGTTATTCCAATTTTGTTTGGTCAAGTTGGCTGACGATGAACACAATAATTATCTTAGGTTAACATCGATTGATGTTTTGCTTAAAATGGTGTGAAAAGAATAATAAAGATAATAATATCTACATATACGTTTCGATAAACAAGAGGAAACACAAAAAGAAGTGATTAATTTCATAATAATAGTATTTGTGTAAAAATTGTGATTGATTATTTTCTATTGATAGCCCTGTAGGAAAAAGGTATCGATACTAAAGGTTTTCCCCCCTCAAATAACAAGTCTATACCTCCCGAACGCAAGGTAAAACATAGAACAAATCACGTGCTTTGCTCCTGCCCTCTATGCGAATACTTTTATGATTCGCTGGTATTGCTGAAATTCTAGTCTGTTACTAAAGCTAAATAGAAATTCAAATCGATTTGCTGCAGTATCATATGAAGGTTGAACTCATTTTTACATTACCATATAACTTTACAGCCAACAGACTTGATAGCCCCCTCATTTGCAAAGCTATGCGAGATTGTACGGATATTCGTATCTTGATCAAATCGGTCAAGTAACCAACGACCAGGAAAATTGTGACAAAATATCTGAAACGATAATACACCCCTGTTCTGCTGTGAATACTTTCACCCTCAAATTTTATCCATTAATGCCAAAACCTTACCTTTTATTCTAAAATGACTTGTATCGAGTTCACTTGCATATAATTTGGCAAAGTGACACACGAAAGCAAAGCAATGAAGAGAAAGATGCCAAACTATCTATTACAGACAGGAAATCCAGAACCCAAAACAGCCAACTCCGAACTAATTTTATTATATGGCTCAGAGCTTAAAAATCATAGCACCGACCATTTCGTTCCCAATCACCATATCTGGTAGGCTCAGGTCCTTTGGGCCCCCCTACCTCACCCGTTTCTTCATTCACATCAACATCATTGTTGTCACCGCCGTCTTGTTCTTCTTCTTGGCCTTGAGTACCATCAGTAGTGTCATTCTCTTGGAAAGCCTTTGCTTGTTCCTTAACCGAATTGTCCTGTTGCGATTGCAAGTTTTGAGTTGTTGAACAGATGAAGCGTGTCACTGAGGCAGAAGCAGAACAAGCCAGCGGTTGGGCTTTGGTGCAGTGAAGAGCATGATTGCCGGCTGAGAGATTTGTTACTGATGTAAGCAGGCGGCGCAGAGAGGTGCTCATTCTTAATCTGATGAAACAAAAGCACGCTAATTGTCCTGATACTGAACTAATGATGAGGTCACAAAAAACATAATTTTAAAATTAATGATTTAACTAAGTAAGGGCTTGTTTGGAAGTTATTTTGAAAATAGTTTTTACAGATTCCGAGGCAAAACCTAGGTTTTGATAAGTGATTTATGTTTGGGAAGTTATTAGCTTTTACAGATTCCGAGGCAAAAAAGTAGGTATGAAAGAGAAGAGAAAAAAAGTAGGAAAGATGAAAGATAAGAGAGAAAAAGTAGAAAATAGGAAAGATAAGAGAAAAAAAGTAGGAAAGAGGAAAGAGAAAGAAGGAAAAAAGTAAGAAAGAGAAAACCTAGGTTTCAAACCGAGGTTTTGTAACCAAAATAGCTTTTCAAAAAAAATTTTGTGCTTGGACAAAACCTAAGTTTTGGGGTAAAACCTAGGTTTCAGGAAGAGGAGGCAAACAAGCCCTAAAGCATGGATCTAGGAATCAATTTCTTTCAAAAGTGACCAATATGTAAGATCAAGTAGCATTTTTCCAGAATGCATGCACTCACCTCAAGCCAGACCTTTTTTTTGGGGGGGGG
>JANTPZ010148582.1:1226-11976 GCA_025593235.1 Vachellia pachyceras | reverse complement strand
CATAAAGGAATTTATAAGCTTCAAATAGAAGTTGGAACCACTCAATTTTGATTTTTCTAGAATTAGTTATGAATTTTCAAAGTTGGCCTTAAAAACTGTGAATAGTAACTTTCTTAAAAATGAAAGTTTTCAATTTAGTCCCTTTTTGACAATGTAAGATGTTTGAGGCCATAATTTGGTTCCAAATCATTATAATGGAAGCTAAGAGAGATAAATAAGAGGTGTCACATAGATAAATGCCAATATATGCATGAGAATATGCTAAAATGCTAAGGAATGTTAGATAAGTAATCATGAATTGCTAGAGGTTGAAATTTAACCAAAAAGAGTTTTCGTAAATTTTTAAAGAAAAGTTAAGTTTCAAGTAAGGGGGTTCCAACAACCCTAGAATCTGCCCTGTTTCAAGTGATGATTAAAAAAGGCAAACGAAGTCCAAATGACTTGAAACATTCAGTTAAATACTGCACATCCTAAGCTTTAAAATGAGCCAAAGTTTGTTAAATTTGGATGTGTAGATAAGGAGTTATGATTTTCCAAAGTTAAGAGAAAAATATGGAAAACTGGAAAGTTACCAAATAAACAGTGATTTTCACGGAATAAACTGTATCATATGGGCAAGTTTTGGAACCAGTGAGTATTTTTTCCCTATAGATCACTTTATAAGCTTCAAATATAAATTTGAACCACTCAATTTTGATTTTTCTAGAATTATTTATGATTTTTCAAAGTTGTGCCAGAAATCTGGAAATTGATCAAATGAACAGTAACACGTTTTTGAAAATTTTCAAGTTCACGTCTTTGGTCAATTTGAGTTATCCAAAGCCCTAAAGTGGTTCAATAGTGATCTAATATGATGTTTATAGGGGAAGTAAGGAATGTTACACACCAGATACTGGATAATAATTTTATTAAATACTTTAGGACTTAACTAAACTTTTCTTAGTTCGGGTCTCCGGCATTTGAGGACTCCTGTTACCTCAAATAATTACTTCTTAGTCTTCCAAACCTCCAAAAATCCTTAATTACAGAAATGCCACTGCATTCCTTTCTCTTTCTTCTTTCTTACTTCTCTCATAATTACCAAAATTGTTGTGATAACAAATAAATGCTTTTGTGAAAATTTAGGCAATTGAAAAATTTCTGAAGATTTTATTTTTCAATGCTTCATGAAAATGCTCGAGTGATTTTGTAAAAGTATTTACAGTACTCGAGCATTGGAACTCAATGCTCTAGCATTTAATTTTTAAACTTAAGAAAAATCAGTACTTTCAGTGTGTACTTTAAGTATTGACACAAAGTGTTGTCAATACTCGAGCACTGGAAGTCAATGCTTGAGCATCGTGTTTTGAAAAATGAAGTTATGAACAATACTCTTAACGAATATTTCAAGCATTGGCAGAAAGCATTGCCAATGCTCGAGCCCTGGAACTCAGTGCTCGAGCATCGGGCTAAGTCAGAGCACTTAGACAGTGCTGTAATGCAGTACTTCAAGTATTGGCTGAAAGCACAGCCAATGCTCGAGCACTAGGATCCAGTGCTTGAGTATTGTGGTTTTTGAAAATACTTCCAGTTAACACTCCAAGCATTGGCTGAAAGTATAGCCAATGCTCAAGCACTAGAACACAGTGCTTGAGTGTTGACAGTTTTTGTCAATACTTTCAGTCAGTACTTCAAGCATTGGTTGACAGCACAACCAATGCTCGAGCACTAGTAACGCAGTGCTCGAGTATTGAGTGTTTTCTCAAGCAAAGGCTTCCAGCAGAACCAATGCTCGAGCACAAGTTCACAGTGCTCTAGTATTGAGGTTTTTCACACAACACTGGAAGAGAATACTGCAAGCATTGACTAAAAGTATTACCAATGCTCGAGCACTAGCTTCCAATGCTCGAGCATCGAGTCTAAAACTTTACTATAACTTATACGTTTTGAAAATGCTCCAGCACACTATGTAAGCATACAAAATGCTCGAGCACTTTAACATAGCACTCGAGCATTGAGGATTTCAAAACACATTATTTTCCAATACTTTCACAGAATGCTCGAGTAATCTTAAGAAGCATTGTCAGTACTCAAGCACTATGATTTAACACTCGAGTATTCAAATACTTTCATCTGATACTCGAGCATTGAGTCATAGCATTTAAATTTTCTTGAAATATTCATTGCAATACTCGAGCATTGAAGTGTAATGCTCGAGCACTTTTTTTTCTGACAGCTTTATGTCTGACACACTTCACCTACGCTACACATCTACTTTCCTTATCTGTGTAATGACATTTTGAATGCTATCTGTCTTCATAAATGCAGAAACTTGAGACATTAAAGAAGGAATGAAGCACAGATGTATTCCGAGACTTGGAGACTTTAAGATTCATCTGCAGCCGTCATTTCTCATTATTCAAACATCATTGGCTCCATTTGGATAGCCCGTTGGGAAAATGGACACAGATTCCGAGGCAGTTTATGTGAGAGGAAAAGTGTCTCGGTAAGCGCACCCGTTGTGTAAACGGGCAAAACAAATGGAGCCATTAAATGCCACATTAATGGCAAACCAGAAGGTTGTTGTTGAGAGTAACAACTATTAATGGAGTCAAACAGATACTTCATTACTTCTCAACTATAAAAGAGCCAAGCATTCAATACAGAGAAAAGAGACGAACATCATGAACATTTCAAAGTCATTTATTACATTCTCTGTAAATCTTTCAATATTTCTTCTGTACTTTAGTATTAGCTATCTACTCTTTTGAGAGAGTTTCATTGAGTCAACATTCATTGTAAATCTGTGAGAAACTCAAAGTTGGGGCCTTGAGCTTGTTGGGCTGAGATTGAAATAGAAAACAGAGGGTGATTTACTCTGTTTTAGTGAAAAGAAAAAGGGGGGTGAATTCCCAGTTGTACAGGCTTGTGAAGCCTCAGTTTGCTGTTGATAGTGGATTTAGAAATCTCAGAGGAGCTCTGAGGACTGGACGTAGGTCAAGAAGACCGATCCAGGATAAATCTCCGTGTTAATCTTTTCTCTTCTCTCTCGCTGATTTTGTTCTCACTTTTGTGATTTAAGTTTTAATTTTTAAAGTGACCGATTGACCGGCTCTTGGTCAAATCCTATTCTAACAAAAATGCCATCACTTTTTCTACTTTTTCTCAATTCCAACCTTACCCTTGGTTGACTTTGACATTTTTTGTCAACTTTGACTTTTTGTTGACTTTTGACCAAATTACCAAAATGTCCTTATTATTTGATGACATTTTACGCCCTAGGCCTTTTTATTCAAAATGACCATTTTACCCTTGTCATTTGTGCCAAATGACCATTTTTCCCTTGGGTCATTCTTACTTAAAATCCTTAAGACTAGGGACTTAGTCAATCATGATCTTTCTTGTCTAGAGACATTTTTCTTTCTATATTTCTATATCCATTGGTATTAAATCATCATATAATTTACCAGCTTATCCTCTATTTCCACTCGCAGGAATATACGGATATTACAAGATGATGTTAAGAAAGGGTTTTGAGAGCAGTGGAATGAGAGAAATGGAAGATGATGAGAGTGTGGCTACCTCCTTCTGCGTCCCCCTTCAACTTTTACCCTAAATGGCATATATTAACCGCTCTGGGTCGGATCCAAAAAAGATGGGTTGTTATTCCTTCCATTTGGAGCCTGATCCGGTGCTGATACGCGATATTTGCCACGGTGAACTTCAGGTTTCACCGTGGCGAACCTCTCCCGAGAGTTCTTGCTCGCTTGCTTAATATTTTGGTCACGGCGAACTATGAATTACGCCTGGCGAAATGTTCCAGAGCTGCTTTCTTCTGTTCTTTGCTAGAGTTCCTGAAATGAAATAGCAAACATTTGAAGTATCACTTGCTCATGATTGAAATTAAGTGCAAATGTATCATTTTTCATGGCAAATGCACCCAAAATCAGGCTAATCAAAATCAACAACTCTAACTCCCGAATTAAGCTCAAGAAGGGTCATGAAGGGCCAAAATAGCATTAAATGCTCTGGAAATTCAAGTAAAAATATAGAAGAAATAAAGCTCAATCCGTAATCTACGACGGATCCTCATCCTTCATTACACGTTCTGTTGAGCCTGAGTCTAGAATCCAAGAAGAAGATATAGGTTCAGTTAGAAAAGAGGTACTCGATACATAAGAAACGTTTGAAGTCATGATCCGGCCATAGTTAAAAGTATAAACTTGTCGTTGTTAAAGGCCTTGGAAACTGATCAAAAGACTTATGATTTCCAAGGATTGCACTATAGGGTGCAACCACAGGGTCGTTCTTTATGAAGTCTCAGGAGCAAATAGCTTAATTAGCTTGTGATTAAATTTGCTGTAAAGAAGGAAAACTATTTTTGATTGTAAAAAAAACTTATATCGAAACTGGAATGTAAAACAAACTTTCTTTTTGGATTTTTGGATTATGGGAATGCAACAAAAATAGAGTGGTAAAACGCAAAAGCATTTGATGATGAATTCCCCTTGGAAATGGTTTATGCTATCATAGTTTGTAAAAGATAAGGTAGAGCAATAGTTTCACACTAAGTTTTGTGATGGAAACCCCAACAACTCGCTGGGTCAGAAATTCCATGCAATGAACTTCATTCCATGAAACCCTTTAAAAACACTTAGTGTGTGTAGTGAAGTTGCTAAGTGAAAAATCCAATTCAATACATTATCACCTCAAATATCAATCACAACTAGGAAGATAAGAGAGAGCAACAAAGATTTCCTTGAATAGGTAGTAATGAGACTTCACACTATCACGTCAAACACGAGGCAATTCAATACACAAATTAAATCTCAGTTTGGTACGACTGTAACCAAGTATTTCAGTACAAATTACTAGTCCTAACTTAGTAACTAAGTAATCTATAGCAGAAATATAGATTGAAATTACTACTCCCCTTGTCAAGCTCTTAAACTCAAGCCTTCTCCATCTCCAAGATGAAGGGAGAGGTTTAGCTACTCATGGTGCACAGCTCAACACTCTTGATGGAAGAATACGGATGCATGATGGTCAGAGAATGGAAGATGAAAGGAAGAAATATGGTTGCTAGGGTTTTTTGGAGTGTGGAGAGGAAGAGAAGATGAGATAAGAGGAGGTTCTTCAGTAGTTATTGCATCCCCCTATCCCTCTATGCAAAAATTACCCTAAATAAGGTTTCATAACCGTTCTAGGTCAGGTTCATGATGTGGATTGGTTATTCTTTCCATTTGGAGCCTGATCTGGTTACTGATTCACGATATTCACCGCAGTGAACTTGAGGTTTCACTGCGGCGAACCTGTCCTAAGAGTCCCTTTGCTTGCATGCTTGAGTTTTGGCCACGGCGAAATATTCTAGAGCTTCTTCCTTCCATTTTCGCTAGAGTTCCTAAAATGAAATATCAATGATTTGAAGTATCACTTGCTCATTATTAGAATTAAATGAAAATATATCATATTTCATAGTGATTGCACCCAAATTCAAGCTAATTAAAACTAACAACTCTTGTTTCCAAATTGAGCTCAAGTAAGGTCATAATGGGCCAAAATTGCATTAAATTCTTTGTAAATTCAAGCAAAAATAGTAAAGAAATATATCTCAATCAAATTCCCCCACACTTAAACCTTTGTACACATGGACAAAGCTTTTTAAAAACTTTTAATGATTAATGCATTCAGAATCTATCAGCATGTGTACAAGATATCAGAAATCAGTTAAAGCATTTGCCAAGGAATCAACAAGGATCAAGGAAGAGGCATTAATAAGATGATCTCTGTGAGAGTTTAATTCAAGAGATTGAATAAAAGAGATCTCCCTCTCAAGGGTAATGTGTTTATCTCTCAGCTCACTTAGCCAGGACAATTTCACTCATAGTCTGCTTAATCCAATCTCTACCATAAGCTTGTAATTATTCTACCTCTCTACTACAAGATCAATACAATGTTAATCAAGAGGGCTTTGGGGTTAGAATGGATGATGGGCAGTTAAAGACAATGAAATGGAGTGATGAATGGAATTCTTGAATACACAACCTTATAGAAAACTTCAAATGTAATGCTTCTATAATGCAAGAGTTAAAAAGAAATGTATTCAAGCGTACGTATACATTTTTATCAAGACATCTCTCTTTTCCTTTTCCTTTTCATTTCCCTTTTTTTTCTTTTTTTTCTTTTTTTAGATAATAATAACATAATGATCAACATGTACTGCATATAAATTTCATACTTACATATAAAGATATAGCTTCCAATGCTGGTTTTAAAAAATGAATGGCTTAAAGGGGTAGCAAAGGTTAAGTTTTATTTTGGGCTTGTGTTTAGGCAAAATGAAGGCCTCTATCATTTTCACAGAATATGGGATCATAAAGCTTTGATTAAGCGTCAAGAATCAAGACAAACCCACACTAATCAAAAGGAATTAGGCCCAATTATCCTCACAACAAGATTAATGTCTCGATTAGACAATCTCAAGGATTAAAAACGCAAATAGTCAACCTAAAATCGCATCAACACTGACCCTTTGTCAGTAGCTTGAAAATGTAATTAACCAAAAGCTTTCATCTCTTAAAATCATGGACGATTTTCTAAATACATTATCCGTGAAATCAGATTATACTGCATGCTCAAGAGTATTAAAGGCATAAATTTAAGAGGAACTATTTATTTGAAATTCAAACTAGTTTTTTAGCACTGAATGTTTCACTGCGGCTAACAACTAAGTTAGTCGCGATGAACCACACCCGAGGGGGTGGCTCTGTGTGCAAGTGATTTTACCGTAGTGAAACCATAAGTTGGTCGCGGTGAAAAACACACGAGAGTTTGATTGCTTTATTTGAACAACTTTAACTGAGGCGAACAAGAAATTTGGTCACGATGAAAGTGGTCCGAGAGCAAAAATGAAGTTCAAAACCTCCTAAAAATCAAGTTTCTTTACGAAAAAATTTAAGAAATATGAAAATTTCCAAAGTTTAAACAAAATGACCCAACATTTAACCGTTCAAAAGTTCCAATTGCATTTTAAAATTTGAAGTAAAGCTTGAAAAATCCTAAATTCCCCCCACACTTAAATGAAGCATTGTTTCCTCAATGATTAAAGGGAAGGAATCACACAGAAGAAGCATAGAATTCACAAGCAATACCGCAAGATCATGCACGAACGCAATGGAACACGGAAAACAATAAAGGAACATATATACAACTGTATATAAAAGTTAATGTACTAAGTCTACAATAAACAACTTTTTCATGTTTCACTTGGTGAACCGAAAGCTAGAGTTCAAAATGAAGAGGGTTTATTGAATTCAAAATCGAACAAAATTCTAACTACTTTACTTCCTACTAGTTAGCTCCTCCCAACACATAAACTATTCACCATTGCATCAATTCATTTCAACAGTAAACATAGAGCAACAACAAAAGAGTAAGTGAAAGAAAGGAACAACCTAACAGTTAAGGCAGTTTATGGCTCTCATGGTATAGCTTTATCAAATGTCCATTGACTTTCATAATAGCTCTAGTTTGCTCATCTTTAAGCTCCACTATGCCAAAACTATGCACTTTTGTTACCAGAATGGGTCCATCCCATTGATCATTGAATTTTCCCGGTTTGAAAATGAAACGGACCTTAAAGAGCAGCACTTGATCACCCACATTGAAGTCCTTCTTGAGCATGCCCTTGTCATGCACAAGTTTAGTCTTTTCCTTATACATTCTGGAATTTTCATAAGCTTCCAATCTCAATTCTTCCATTTCTTGTAACTGCAGCTTCCTTTCACTCCCAAGAGCTTCCATATCCATGTTGCATTGCTTGACTACCCAATATGCTTTGTGCTCCAACTCAACCAGAAGATGACATGACTTCCCGAATAGTAACTGGTATGGTGACATACCAATTGGTGACTTGTAAGCAGTTCTGTAAGCCCATAATGCTTCTTCCAGGTGTAAGCTCCAGTCCTTCTTTGAGGGTTTAACCATTTTCTCTAGGATGCGTTTTAACTCTCTATTGGAGACCTCAGCTTGGCTATTGGTTTGTGGATGGTAGCTAGTGGAGATTTTATGGGTAACACTAAATTTTGAGAACCATTTATTCATAACCCTATTGCAAAAGTGGGTGCCCCTATCACATACTATGGCCTTCGGAATACCAAACCTACAGAAAATATTAGATTTGATGAATTTTGACACTGCTTGTGTAATATCCACCCTTTCTTGTAAATTGAAATAGAGGCCAAACCGATAGCTTTGAGATGAGAAAAGGCCCAGAGAAAGAAAGTACAGGAAGAGAGGAAGCCAGTGGACCAGAAAGGTGAAGGTACTTTAAATCATACATGAAACTCTTCCTTGTGTTCTCCTCTACCACTTCCATGGATTGAAATTTTGATTTGGTCTCTCTTTCTTAAGTTTCATACTTAGGGTTCTTGAGAGGGAAAGTGAGAAAGAGAGGGATTTAGAGCCATTGATTGGTTGTAAAAGTCTCCTTGTGTTGTAAGGAGCATGTTGATGTATATATTGTGGTTGTTGGAACTTGTTTTTGAATTTTTTAAAATTTGGGAATGATGAACTTTTAGGGGAGGTGCTGCACAAATTTCTATTTGACATGGGAGAGTTAAAATCAAGCTTTACCATGCATGAAGATGAGTTTGAAAACAAGAATATGATGATATAAGTGTTAAAAGTTGGAAAATCACATTGATGGTAATTTGGGGAAACCTCTCGGCCAAACCTGATTCATGAGGAAGGATAATTGTTTTGATGATTTTGATACTTCCAATGAGTTTAAAATGAGTTTTTGTGTAGGGTAAAAGTGGCCACAAGTTTAGGGAAGCATTGGAAAACATTAAAGGAAAATCTAAAGTCTTAGGGTTTATAAAATTCAAGGGGATGTTTAAGGGAAATTTACATTGGTTTTTGCCTTGGAAATTTACAATTGTGTAGGCAAAAGTTTGGTGAAAGTAATTAGTTTCACAAGTCATCAAGAGAGCTTTCAAGTTGAGGAGAATTTAAAAGCTAAAGGTAGCAAGACCATCTAACTCTAATCTAAATTGTTATGAAAATTCTTTTGAATGATGCATGACTTGTTTTGAACTTTATGATGATGGAAGTGTGGATGTGTGCATGTTCATGCTATGGCCATATGCATTTATGTGTTTCACATTACACTTTTATTAATCCACATTTAAATAGAAAGCTGTCATGCATTTTTATGAAAGTATGTTAGATAGTTTTGCTATTGAGATTTCCAAAAATCTCACTCTCCCCCACTAACCATTTTTAGGTGCAAGCACATCAAAGGTCAAGGAGAAAGTGCATGATATTTGAAGCAAAGTTTGATATGTATTGATATGGACTTTTGTTGTAAATTTTATGTTATTTTGCTTAAAGAATGTAATGTGACATGTAAATTTAACTCATGCATGTATGATTGACTCATGGTAACTAATGTATGCCCTAAGAATGCCTAATTACATAGGTTATTAAGATCAAGAAAGGTTTAGAAATCAATATGTTGAGTTATGAAGTTAAGAAGTGGTAAAATTGGCCAAGTGTTAGAAATGAAGTTGGTCAAACCATGAATTGGCCAAGTGTTAGAAGTGAAGTTGGTCAAACCTCATACTTTGACCTGACGTGAAACAGAGCAAATGGACTCAAAATGAGTTGAAATTTTTCAGAAAAATATTTCACATTGCAAGATTTAAAACAAGCCAAAGAACACTGGATTTGGAGTTTTGTACAGAAAGTTATGATGTTCCAAAGTTGGAAGAAAATCACTGAAAAACCTGAAAAAATTGAAAAATTACCAAATGAACAGTACATCTTCACGTATTAAACTGTATCAATTGGGCAAGCTAAGAACTCAATGAGTATTTTGCCTTTATATAGGAACTTATAAGCTTCAAATAGAAATTGGAAGAACTCAATTTCGATTTTTCTAGAATTAGTTATGAATTTTCAAAGTTGGTCCGAAAAACTGTGAATAGTAACTTTCAAAAAGTTGAAAGTTTCCATTTTGAATCTTTTGGACTTTTTAAGCAAATTGAGGCTTCCCTTTGGTTCTAAATCAATATAAAATGAAGCTAAAGGTAAGGTTAAGGTGTGTTACACATTTCCTCTTCATTTCTCCACCAATTTTGGGCGTCTTCTTCAGCTGGAAAAGAAGGAGCAAGTGACACCATTCAAGGAGCAAGAAGAAGAAAAAAACTTGAAGAACTCACAAGGTAAGAAGCTTAACCACCCAAACCAATACATATTCTTAATCCTTGCAACCTCCTCTACCTTTTCCATGGATTAATTTCTTGATTAATCCTCTCTTTTGCATGATTGAAAGTTAGGGTTCTTGAGAGTGAAAATGAGAAAGAGATGGATTTAGAGGAAATAATTGGTTGCAAAACACTCCTTGCATGATAAGGAGTAGATTGATGTGAATATTGGTTTGGTGCGGTTGTTGTATGAATTTTGGGATGTCCAAGTTTAAGGGTGATTGAGCTTTAATTATATTAGTTTTCCTCTTGAATTTCCAGAGTCATAGAGTCAATTTTGGCCCATTCATGACCTTTTTGTGCTTAAATTGTGATTAGGAGTTGTTGAATTGGATTAATGTAATTTTGGGGTCATATGCCATGAATAATGATATATTCGTGCCTAATTTCTTCATGAGCAAGTGATACTGCCAAAATTTGTTATTTCATTTCAGGAATTCCTTGCAAAAGGGCAAAGGCAGCAACTCTGGCAATGTTCGCCGCGGCGTAAATGAAGTTCGCCG
>JANTPZ010148578.1:2317-15001 GCA_025593235.1 Vachellia pachyceras | reverse complement strand
ACTTGTTATTTGCTAGATCTTGTTTTCTTTTGCCTTTTTTCTTTATGGGTCAGGGTTTTTCTTTCGATAATTTATACCTTTAACTATATCCTTTTGTTATCTCTTCTTACTTACTGCTTCAAGCTCTCCGACTTTGGCCCTCTCTGGAAAGCAAGTACTTGAATGCCATTAAAAGTTAAATCAATCCGCCGAACTATAGTTCAGGTGATTTATATATTTGGCCCTGAGCTTGCACTTTTCTCTCGCTTTTGTGGAGTGTTTCGCTTTGCCTCGATGATTGGGTTTATCATTTCGGAAAGGAGGAGGAAATGATTGCTCTCACAACGCAGGCACATGACCCGCCATTCCTACTTCTAATCATCATTTTCTGCAGTTTTTTTAGATTTTTCTTTTTGTCCCATTGTGGGCTTTCTTGATTCTGGTTCCAGTGAGATTCCCTCACTTGATTGCTTCTTCTCAGACCATGCCCTGCGTATCTTCCTTTTTGGATTTATAGCTGAGTAGGGATTCATTTACTTTCTATGGGTAAATTCATGGTGGATGCGCCGATCCGTGAGGATAAGGTAAACCATTTACCATTAAAACTTTATTTTTCAGTAAGCGTGATTTCAAATCTAAGTCGGTGGATTCCCAAAATTATGATTGTTCAGATCCCTGTGCTTTGGGTTAAAGTTTGAGATTTCTTTCTGTTTGTTTCTTGTTCTTATGCAAATAATTTTTGTTTTTTCTGTGCTATTAAGCAGATGGGGGAGACGGTGGCTTCCAATTCTTCTTTGCAGGTGTCTGTTTCGTTTGGTAGATTTGAGAGTGAATCTCTCTCTTGGGAGAAATGGTCGTCTTTCTCTCCTAACAAGTACTTGGAGGAAGTTGAGAAGTGTGCCACGCCTGGATCAGTAGCTCAGAAGAAAGCCTATTTTGAAGCCCATTACAAGAAAATAGCTGCCAGGAAAGCCGAATTGCTGGATCAAGAGAAGCAAATGAAGAAGGATCGTTTGGGATCAGAAGATCAAATCAAAGAAGATCTCAGTGACCAAACTTGCGGGACTGATGCAGAATTTGATGCTTCAAATAACAATGGCAGGGCTGAAGCCGAATTCAATGAGTCCATCGGTCAAGCTTCTTTCATTGAAGAGATTAAGCGAGTAACAAGTTCAACTGGTGAGGTCACTGGAGTACATATGGATGGTACGGTACAAAATATAGCAGAATCTAGGGATTATCAAAGCACATCAACTGAGGAAGAGAAAAAGGAACCGAAAAGCAGATTAAATGGTTCCCAGCTTGGTACTACAGAACCCGAAGAAGCCGTCTGCACAAAAGAAGAAAGTACTCCCATTGAAGCTGAAAACGTGAAGGAACTTTCAGGCAATGTTGACAATGGGATAACAAAGGGACAGGCGCCTCAAGTTGAAGCAAAAGATGTGAAATTGGATCATCCAAAGGAATCGAAGAAGGTATGCTTCAAGTTATATGTCCATCACATTGGTGTTTATTGGATAATGGGACTGGTGTAATCACAACTTATATGGGTTGTAATTTGGCTGTTTGATTCCCTAGTTTCCTTTTTTCTCACCATCTAGTTTGGACAGGTTAACCATGTTAATGGGGAAAGTAGTGCTGCAAAGACAAAAAGGAAACAGGTGGTGCCTACATGTAAGGCACGCCAGATTTCAACACCTAGAAGCTCAAGACCCACATCAACTCCAACCAAAACTTTACCATCTGCCTCTTCAAGTAAAAAGGGAAATTCTCCATCTTTTTCTGCGAGGAAAAATCCAACTACTGTGGAAAACAAAAGAGTTGCTAACAAATCTTTACACATATCCCTTAGCTCGGGTCCAAGTAATAGTGATCCAGTTCCTCTTACCCCAATGAGGAAATCTTTTATTATGGAGAAAATGGGGGACAAGGACATAGTCAAGCGTGCATTTAAGACATTCCAGAACAATTTCAACCAGTCCAAGACTTCTGGTGAAGCCAGATCCTTGGTGAAAGGACAGGTATGTTGTAAAACATTATAAGACTGCTGTTTTGTTATCAATAGAGTAATGGTTGCATTTACTAGCACAAAATTACATTCATTTGGTAGCATATGCTTGAACGTTTCCTTGTATAGGTTCCTTCAAAGGGAACAGAGGCAAAGGTTCCAACATCTATGGCTTTGCGGAAAGAAAATGGGCGGTAATATCTCTGTTCTGCACTGTTAATGTGTTTTTAGCTGCTTATTCTCGATGCATTTTCCTGCTATTTGTCTAATCTGGGCCGTGAAACTCCTTCAGTGTTCAATTGCAATTTCCTGATGTTTAATATCTGTTGATATCCAAATGCATATCAAATTTCTATCTTTACACCGATTAAAGAGTGTTAATATCTGCCCCATCCCTTCCCCAAGAAAACAAATCCTATTAGTTCTTTCATGAAAGAATAAGTTCATTGCAAATTTCATTTTTCTTGCTGACCCTTTTGAAGCTGTATTTACGTAGGCCTAGAACGGTTGACAGTATGGATAAAAGAAGTGGGAATGTTGTCCGAAGTAGTGTAGGCTTGAAAAGTGACATTAGAACAGTTAAAGGGAAAGAGGTATGAAGTGGAACTTGCTTGTTGCCATTTGTCTGTTGCTTTATTTATTTCCCATTTTAACTAACTAAATTATGCTCTTTTGACTATTTTTTATTTTCCAAAAAAATTCCTAGCCTCCAAAAAAAGTGGTAGGAAAATCTAATGCAAAAGAGACTGAAAGAACACGTCTTCAATCAAAACCAAAGGTACACTCAGTGGTATTTCTTGTCCATTTCATCGCTTCGCCCTGTCTACAATTGTTATGCCTCTTTGGTGTGGTAATAAAAAAGGAATCCACCTATATCTTTTTTGCAATATCCATTGTGTCCCTGATATCTCATTTAACACTTTCGGTTCTTTATTAATTTTTAAAATAGAGCCATGTGGGTCATTTCTTATCTATAAAATGTTATTTTTCTTTTCATTGTGCACCAAGTCCATTAGTTCTTAAAGATAATTACTCCATAGGATGTTAGATAATTTTTACTTAAAGAAGTAGGGCATATTGAGCGAATTTTATGCTTGAATTTTATATTCCATAACACAGGAGGAAAAAGAGGCTGAGACCAGAAGGTCAAAGCAGAATGTTAAAACGACAACCCCACCAACTTTCTACCTGGGCCAAAAGGTATCAGAAAGACATCCAGAAAAGGTACCCCTCACACATTGTGCTTGTTTGGGAACTCCGTTGGGAAAATAGATTTTGTAGATTTTGAGGCATTTTGAGAATTTCGAGATGGTTTTACGGATTTCAAGATGGTTTTTATGAATTTCGAGATGTTTTTTACAGATTTCGAGATGGTTTTGTCTCGGCTTACGTGCACCGTTTGGGAAAATGGCTTCCCAAACAGGCACATTATCTGATATCTTCCTCATCATTAGGAAGGTTAAGAATTAGGTATAGTTTAGTACTTTATAGCGCTTTTTAGAAGCTGATTCTGGAAGTTAGTTAATTACTGATAGAACTTACAGCTAATAAAGTAGTTGATGACATGTCATTTCAATGTAATTTCAGAAAAATATTCATATTTTCATGTTCGGAGAAAATGAAGCACCTAAAATGTTTGCGTATTAAAAGTTTCTATCATAACTTCCAAGTTATAAACGTAGAATTAGAAGCAGCTTTTGAAATGAAATATCAGCCGCATGATCGGCGTGCATTATGCTTTTAAATGATTTTAACTACTGTTTCTGAACACCTATCGTCCACTACATTCATGAGTTGACGGTGTGGAAATGACCGGGACCTAACTTTTTATTGAAGCCATTCAAAATTTGTGCTTTACAATGGTACACAAAGTATAATTATTGTTTACTGTCGAAGTCTTGGGGAGTTTAATGGGAACTGTCTGTCTTATTTTGCTTTTACATGCCAACTGACCTTAGTGATTGGTGGGTCAACCTGTACATCATGATAAAAAGTTCATTGTCTTGCATTGTAAACTCTAGACTTCTGGTTTAGTTTCTTACAGATTATCATTAAGGCCGCCTTTCATTTTGTTTCATTTTTTAAAATTTTTGCCGATGGATTCTCAAATTAAGGCATACAACTTTTTGTACACATTAGCATCATATGATATATTTTTTTTTAAAAAATTCCTTCAGATTTTGTTCTATTCAATTATGCCACTCCAGGAGATCTTTTTGCTGTCAAATCATTTGTAAACCTGTCAAGTTTCTTTGTGGAGCAACATTAGTATGATTACAATTGTAACTATTTACAGCAAAAAATGAGAATGAAAAAGCTGAGGGGGGGATGCCTTGACATTAGTAGCCATTTTTGTAAACGTGTGTGACTGAACATATCTGTTTGTGTATTTAATTATTCTCTGAAATAACTCGTACACATCATCAGTGATATTCTATTGTGTCTATATTTCAGGGAGGTATAAAGCCTGGGAATCCTCGTTGAGGGAAAGAGAAGGTGCTGAACAGTGAACACATTGAGGACTAGTTAGATCTGTGCCATATAATAGTTTAGTCAGAGACAAGTTAGATCTGTGCCGTATATATACTGTAGCTTAAGAACAATATGAGTAGTAGCAGACGGAGAAAAATGTAATGTATCATTTGTTTGGCAATAAATTTCTTCCCCAAACGCCCTCCTAGGCAATCTATGTAATGGAAAGAAATGCTGTATAATGTCTGAATTATATGCTACAAATGCATGTTCTTATGGTGTATTTGATTGCCTCGTGATTTCTTCTCATTACTTCCATGGGTGATTGGCTTGTTTTTATTGTGCTTTAACAATTTAAAGATAACGAACAAGAATCTGAGCCACTAAATATTCTGAATCGTGCGACTTCCATAAGCTCATCCAGTCAGTCATTCATCAGTATTCAGTTGAGGATTAATAACATTATGTCTGTTTGGGAACGCGGTAGAGAAGTAATTTTACGTAAGTCGAGGTAATATGTGAAGGAGATTATTTCGTTTTACAGAAAAACACTGTTGAACATACTTTTGGGGAATAAATAAGTTTTTCCAAACAAGCATATTATTAGTCTTTATAGTTGATCAAATTTTAGTTTCAATTTTTGTAGTTTCAAATCATGTTTTTTGGTTCCTTTGTTTTATAAAGACTCAAATTAAGTTAATGTCATTAAATATAGAATGATATCGAAGTTGTTTAAATTATCAGGATCAAAAACAAAATTCGTACAATCCCTATACTTTCAATCAGTTTTCATTTTGATCTTTATACTTTTAATGAATTTTTATTTTGATCCTGTATTTTACTTGGTTAACGCTGTTAAATTCAATCTTTATAAAACTATAGAATTAAGAATCACAATTTCAGACTAAAGGGGTTAAAATTAAAATTTCAACAACTAAAGCCTTGAGTTTATATACGTCTTGGCTACAAACAGGAATTGTTACGAAGATATATCAGAAACAGAAAAAAATTATAAATAACAGACCAGCTTCTGGTTGTTGACAGAGGAAGCTATCCTAAATATAAACAGAGGACACTCGGAAATACCCAAGAGCAAAAGTTCTCTATCCAATGCCATACTACATGGACGGTCGGAGTTTGACTTGGTACCAGATAATGGTTATCCATACAAAATATAAAAATCAGAGGAAGACATGCATATCATAGTTTCAATTGAAACTCACATTTAATATGATCACATGTCACTTTCTACTAGTTATAGGATACAGCTATGAAGCTTTCCCCACTCAATGGTTTATGAAACATAGCTCAAATCCGCCTCCAATGGGCAAATGGGTAGATCCAAATAAAAGAATTGCCGACCACTTACTCAAGAGTAGTTAAATCATTTAAGTCGTCCCCTAAACTGTTCCCACATGTTATGCTCCTCAACTTTTTGTGTTGATGCCTCAACTGAAATTAAAGCTTACCCGGAACAACTTTCTCTGCTCCATGCTACTAGAAATCTCAATGCAAGCTTCATCTTTCATAAATAGTCCAAGAGGGCTGCTTCTTTCATTCCCCCCCCTCTCTATGTCCTTCAAAACTCTTGCTTGATTTCTCTTCAAAATCTGACTTGCCCTTGAGAAGAGAGCCCCTTGCTTTGACTTGCTGACTCAGCCCGTCCTTTTGGGGATCTTCTGTTGATGGCGACGTATCCGAACAGTGCTTCCATTAGATCTTGATCAGCACTGGAATTCACCATTATATTCACAAATTGGGATAATTAGTCTAACTAAAATGAAAAGGCCTATATAATTTAGTAACAGCATTGATATCAAGGCACAATAAAAAAGTGTAATGTTGTGATGACATTCCATACAAAAAGAGCCAATTCTAGGAATTGAACCCGCAATTTTGTAGATTATATATAATGCTAATGCTAATTCTTGTGAATTAGGATTACCTGAAAGAACCCGCATCAGCTTTGTCTCGCACCTTAGAGTGATCAGTTTTACTGCTCATCCTATCCCAATGCAGAGGCTTCAACTTTACCTGACCGTTGCCGGATTCCGACATGCCTTCCCCTGAAGACGGCTCACCCTTTTTAGTTAGCGTTTCATGAGATGTTGTCGGTGGTTGCTTTGACGATGACTTCACAGTCGGCGGTGGCCGAGGCCGTGAGCGAGCCGGCGGGGAACTTTTTCTAGCCTGAAACGGTTGCAGAGGAAGAGCGGGTGGAGGGGAAGCTGGTGGAGCAGAACTGTTCCGTTTCGGAATTGCTGACGTATGAGGAAGACTGGTTCTTGCTGTGGCAATTATTCTATTTGAATAATCATCGCCTTCTGGTATGTGCGAGGTCGAAGATTTCCCACGAAGCAGAGGAAATTCTTGAACTGTCTCTGGTTTTTTTCCTTCATCAACATCATTTTCTTGGAGTTCTTTGTTCTGATCACTACGAAAAACCTCTTTTTGGAAATCCCCTGTGGAGCTTCTTCCTTGAAGCTTTCTCCAATAAACCACATCCAATCCATTCTCATCAACAATCAATCCTCTGACATTTCCTCCGATTCGCTCAAATCCATTGATTTGATTCTGAGGAACAATAGCCTCCTGTTTCCTCCTCCTTCTCAAGCACCTATGTACTATGAAGAAGACTAAACCAGAAACAACGAAAGTGGCTGCTGCTGTCGCAGCCACTGCCTTGGCTATCTTACCGTTTGATGAAGAAGAACCGGTGGCTCCGGGGGGTGGAGCTTGAGGTTCTCCCGGTGGCTCCCGCGGTGGTGCTGGGGTTGGATTCGGATAGAAAGTTTCAATATTTTGAGGAGAGCTAGACTGGCTATGACATAATGGAATTACAGAATTGTGAAAAATGAAGAGGAAACTCAGAAAAAGAAGCCATCTTGAGTGAGGGATCATGAGACTCAAAGCCATGGAAGATTATTGGCAAAGCTTACTGCAAAAGAATGGGATATTGGAGTTTTCTTGTTCATTGCAAAGCTTTGACCTTTTGTTCTTTTTCTTCCTCTTGGGGTTATTTGTGTTTGTAAATTTATGACAATTCAAAACTCAAAGAAGGGGAAAAACTCGGAAACGGTTAATTATGGTTAGCTTCCCGGGGCTAAGGGCTTCCACGAAATGACCAACGTTATCCTTATCCGTGACACTCTTAAAAGTCATGGTTGAGGAGTAATTTGGTAGTTTCACCCGGCGACGGTCCAACTTTTAAAAGGCCGTGCAGGGCTGGCCGCTGGGTGAAAGGGACGGGGTTTTAGGACACATCTGGAAGGATACTTATATCTACTTCTGGAGAATAGGGTCCTCGTTTTGACTTTGGGTGTCCAGAACTTTGAGAAGCCACTAACACATCTTCTTGTAATCAGTTAATTTTTATAGATTTAAATGGTTTAAAATAAGGAGTAAACAATTAATTGAATTCCAGGAACTAGAGCCAAAAGATTTGCCTTTGGTTGTGTTGTTGTGACTTGTGACTAAGGTTCCTTTGGCCAAAGCGATGTTATTTAATATTCAATTTTGACAAGTGAGCAGAGTGGCTCACCAAATCTGTTTTCTGATGGTGAAGTGGTTGAAATTAGCAATGCCATGCTCACAATTTTTTTAGTCTAACTTCAAATTAAAATTAAAAAATTAAGTTAGAAATCTGAAAAATTATAATCGTGCAATCATAGTCATATTTAGTTAAAAAATTGCATTTTTTTGAGTCTAACTTCAAATTAAGCCAGAAGAATATGCCACTTGTTATAGAATTAATATATCATATTGATAAAGGTTTGTTGATTGGTTTGTCCGTAAGAAATTCAATAAAACATTTTAAAATGTGAATCACGGAGTTTGAATCAACGTACAAGTTAGAATCCACTGGTGGGTGAAATCAAAATTAACTTTATTTAGTCAAATCATCCTTTACTAAACCATTTGCAACGTGAACTTGTTGTCTTAACTCTTGAGATAGTATTGTATCAAAAAAAAAACTCTTAAGATAGTACGACTACGATATAATTCTAGGTCTCAATCATTCCTATTAATAATAGGTTCATTTGGGAACACAGTAGAAAAATACTTTTACGTAAGTCAAGGTAAATATATGAAAGAGATTTTATTTTATTTTACGAAAAAATATTGTTCAATGTGCGTTTGAGTTCCCAATAAATTCAGTCAAACTGGATCAATATGATTATTTGAAAAGACACCGCACTACGTGTTGCTTTTGTTAAGAAACATATCAATAAGAGATTTAGCATTAGACTCAATACTTACTTTCCTGAAACTTAGTCCCAAACTAGAAAGAGCCCTTTGAATATAACTCATTCCTGGGCTTCATCTACATAGATGCACTGCAATTCCTAATGGCATGGTTAAATTCAGCTATCAACATCTGACATGATCCCTTATAAAGCCAACCACAACCAAATTAAAGACTGAATTGATAATTAAAAATGCTTCGAACTTAAATATGCACCAAATTTACCCTTGCTTAAAGATTTGTTCAGGGTCAGAAGAATAAAATTTTCACTATCTCAAAATTACGTGAAAACATTCTCTTTTATTCTTTTTTTTATGAGGAACCAAAAATGTAATTAGCTTTTAAAAAATCATCCATTTAGACTAAGATGGTTTGCTCAACGCAAATTTCACTTCTTCAAACAGTTCTTTTTGTTTAATTTTATCCAACATATAATTTTGTTGACTAAAACGCGTAAGCTAAATTAAGAGTGTGTGTGGTGTGTGTGTGAGAGAGAGGTTGATTAAAAGTGGATAAGGAAATCAGATATGCTTCTGCTAATAAAAAAGGTGTGTATACATTTTCAAAAAGATGAAAAGTTTATACATTTTGAAATAGATGGAAAGTTTATGTGATTTTAACAAAATGTTTTTTAAAAAAAGAGCAAAAGATAATATAACTTGCTTTATTAAAAAAATGAGGGAGTAAATGAAAGGAAAAAGTATGTGGGCCAGCTCCTTTGGAAAGAATACGAAACAGAAGAAGAAGAAGAAGAAGAAGCGCGTGGTCCCTGTGTTGGACCAATTTCCACTTCCACACACACAAATCAAAGTCAATGGGTCGTCATGCAGAAGCCAACGAAGTAAATCCTAAAACAAACAAAAGCTTATTTTCGAATGTATCGTTGTTTTCAATTGAAGGAGACATATATTTAACAAATAAAATATTCAAAAGTTCAATTATAATCTAATAGCATTTAATGACAAATTTCACTTAAAAACAATAAAGTTAAATTATTCACTTTTTTTATACAAAAAATTTTAGATAGGGCTCGGGTTCACCCACAAACTAAGGGCAGTGCGAAATCTCCCTTCCTTTTAGGTGATACCAATATCAGGCAGGGCGAGCCGTTAATTACCCTCAGGCATTAACCTAAGTACTCAGAAGTTAGAATACCTCCCCAAACGTCACGGTGGGGATTTAAGCTCCTCCCATTTAATGAGAAAGCATAACCCTTACCACTAGATCTATGGACAATGGGTATTATTCACTTTTTATTTAGAGATGTTGGTAACATTTTTTTTTTAAACATGTAGTGCCGGAGCCTTCCTTCAAATTCCATATCCACTGTGTGAACGTTGAGCCGATCATTTTGACTTCAATTCTAAGCCAAGGCCATCCCATTGACTCTATTCAGGTGCCACATAATTAAGGACCTGAAATATTTTTTGAATACAATTAACTTAGACCCTCTTCAATTAAAAAAAATTAAAAGATAATGGACGACTAAAAAATCAGATGTTAATGGTGAGCTAGCCGACTGATGGGTTCCACAATAAGTTCTTAAAACATTTCAAAACCAATGACTTGTGGAATTTGCAGCTCATAGTTTTCCCTTTTACTCACAACTTATTCTTCACTGTTCACCATTGATCTTTAGGAATTTAAAATTCAGTGAGCGAAACAGAAATCAAATACTGTTTCGGTTCATTCATTCGAGCTGTATGCTGCTTTGGCCCGAGTCAATACTGTACCCCTTTCGCAACGCGATATAAAAGTACTTTTACTAAGTCAAGGTAAATATGTGAAGGAGATTATCTCGTTTTACAGAAAAGTACTGTTGAACGTGCGTTTGACTTTTAGAAACGTTTCGCCAAACAAACCCAATGTCACTGGAAAAGCCAAGAACTCTTTAATTCACACACACACACAGCCTCCTTCGTTTCAAGTTCCTACTTTTTATTTCACAAATAATGGTATTCCTACCTCTCATATCTACCCCAAATTTGACTCGTATTCGATCATCAGAATGTTACTGATATTGAGTTCAACAAGACCTTAATCATTTACGAGTTGAAGCAAGCCTAATGTGACAAGTAGGTAACTTTAGAAAAAGCATAATCAACGTAATGGCATATATAGTACACTTGCTTGCTTATTTCGTAGATGTTACCCTACTTAATAATACATCTCTGCTTCCTATTCAATTACACGCAACACACATTCTTGCATTCCCATTGTGAGGAGTACTTGTGTACATCACGAGCCTAACGTCAAAAATAAAACTATATATTAAGATCAAAACCCTCTTTCTAAAGTTCAAATGTCATTTCCTCTTTACTGTACATACCTAAGAGAATCCAAAGCATATTGAAGGCATTTGGATCCTCTCATCATCATCATCATCATCATCATTTTTTCTCCTTTTATTTCTATCCATAGGATCAACAAAATGAATGGTTGAGGTTTTAATATTTTATAAAATCGTTATTTTTTCCCCTATTTTTAGATAGTCCACAACATGCAAATTGTCAGAATTAAATTTTAACAGTTAAAATTTTTATTTATATTTATATAAAATTAAAATTCTAATTTGATATATATATATTGTTAAATTGATTTTAGCCATTCGTCTATCAGATCCAATGATAGAGATGGGATAATGAGAAGAAAATGGGAAAATCAGGTACGAGTAGAGGATCTAAATCGATATTTAAAAGGTTTCATAATTTAATCTCAAACTAAATCTTACATTGAATATCGAAGATAGTATACGGGGAACTGTGTTGGTGAGCTTTAATCTAAGATTATGACACATAGGTGCATCATGTGATGAAGTATGTATGGCCTATTATCAATGCAGAACCAACCACCAAAGCACCGCCACATGCTCTTCCAAGTTAGGTGGGTGTGTGTGCAACTTAACAAAAACAGCTAAAATGATTAGAACCTAATTTCAACATTTTACGTGCAATAATTGCTCTCTTAATTAAGATTATGGTGTTAACGTACATGAGCTCGTTTGAGAACACGGTAGAGAAATACTTCTATGCAAGTCGAGGTAAACATGTGGAGGAGTTTTGCGAAAAAACACTGTTCAATATGCACTTTACTTTTAGAAACGTTGTTCCAAACCAGCCCAATAATTAAATGTGTAAATGATGCTATAGGAAGAGTTTATTAGTGGATGGTGAGTTTTCTTAATCAGGGAACTAATTAATATCATTAGGATTCCCGTTTGTTCACATTTTGGATCTGAGATTTGACTTGACCTACAGCACAAGTTATTAACAAAAAAAGTGATTAAGAATGGTCAGATGATAATAATGGGTCCGTTTGGGAACGCAGTAGAGAAGTACTTCTACACAAATCAAGGTAAACATGTGGAAGAAATTATCTTGTTTTACGGAAAAACAGAATTAAATATGCATTTGACTTTTAGAAACGTTGTTCTAAACCATCCCAATAGATACGTGTATAAATGATGCTATAGGAAGAGGTGATTAGTGGACGGTGAGTTTTCTTAATCAGGGAACTAATTAATATCATTAGGATTCCCGTTTCACCAACTACCCATATCTGGCAAGGAGGAATAGAATAGTAACAGCTTAATAGGGGATTGAGATTAAAAGGAAAGAAGAGGCAAAGTGATGTGAGCATGGCCAGCATAATTAATTAACTTGCAGTGTTTTGTCTCAAGTGAAGGCAAAGAAATAAACAAATATTTGGGGGGGGGGAGATTTATATGTTGTTGTTAGCAAAAATCAAACAAATCATTTGGTGATTTAACGGATCACTGTTATCTTGATTGATTTTTGCCAACCATGATGAAATGAGTGAGAAACATTTCTTTTTAGGAAATTTACTGTTGAGTCCCACATAAGGGACTTATTTATCAAATGGTCCCAAGTTTTAAAATATTTATCAAATGGTCCCAGAGGTGTTGTCAATTTAGCTCATGGTGTTGTCAAGGGTTGTCACGTGACAACACCATGCGCTG
>JANTPZ010148571.1:1548-76769 GCA_025593235.1 Vachellia pachyceras | reverse complement strand
CCAGCCACAGCAACCAGAACAGATGAAGATGCCAGACGTAAGTTACCAGCTCTCGCCGAAACTCTCGTGCCTTCAAAGTCTCTCCGTCGCGCCTCAGCAGAACCATCCTCTCATGGCTGCCAAGGTGTTCTCTGTTCAGCTCACCAGCACGATGCTCTCGTTCTCTGCTTCCAGCGACAGCAACAGCTCCAAAACTGCTTCCCCTGTGCCGAAGAAAAACTCTCCTATCTCATGTGTGCTGTTGCTCCATATCGTGCGTGCCGTTAGAAAACTGTTGCATCTCTCTGCACCAAAATACTCACTCTTTCTATTGCTCTTTTATCTTCAGTCCACCGAAAAATCTTAGGTCATCATCAAGCCTTCAACTTCTCCATTCCCTCAAACGGCGCCGTGCTCTGTGAATCAACTAAAAATAATAGTAAGTAAGATAATAGCTAAAACCAAAATTTGTTCTTTTCTTTTATTCCTAAATATTTCTAAAATTATTATCTTTGCAATAAAATCCCCAAATCATGTGCTAATTTCATATCTTATCAAAATCACTCATAGAACTATCGATTTGGCATTAATAACTCCCCAAATATGTTAAAATATATATTAAATTCTGTTCAAAATGGGGAGTTATCAACCCCCACACTTGTATCAAATTTTGTCCTCCAGATTTTAATTCTTAAACCACCAAAGAAAACAATCGAAGCAAGATTTTAAAGTGAGCAATGCAAAAATTGGAAACAATTCAAACTTTCAACAATCAAATCTTCATAGAAATCATTTCCGCTTTCTAAAAATGCAAGTAGCAAGGCAAGTTATTCGATTAAGATAGAAGATAATAGAATATCCCTCACTAGTCATGTAATAGTACTCTTCTCTCAAGATAATAAGGGCTTGTGTTTCGCTCAAGTCCACTTATTGCACCATATCTACCATAGGCTTGTTTATCATCTCAATCTCCACTATTATTATCCCATTGCATACACAAATCAAGAGGGCTTTGATGGGTTATAATGAATAAGGTGGGATAATGAAATGAAAATGGCACGGATTTATACTTTAGCTAGTGCTAAATATTTCAATAAAACCCAAAATGAATGAAGGGAAAACAAACAAATCACAAACTATCACTTTCTTTCTTTTCTCTCTCTTTTTTTTCTTTTCCTTTTCCTTTTTTTTCTTTTCTTTTCCGGAAAAGTAAAAAGATAATTACCCGTATAAAGGGTACTTTACGAAAATGCGTGCCACCGGATCAAGTAACTGGACAGGATGGATCTAGTCAGCCCAACTAAGTCATTAATGCAGTGGTTGAGAGTAATTATGACACCTTTTTCACCCTCCACATGAGAGTGACAAGTGGCACAATCTTAGCCATTAAAGGATAAAACTTGGTCACAAAGAAACAATCCTAACCATTCATTCTTCAAGAAGACTTTTCTTAAGACATTTTCTCCTTCTCTCTTCCCATTCTTGGTTGGCCATTCTCCCTCCCCAAAGGTCTGAAATTTTCGTCACTTTGAGCTCCCAAGAGAAGAAGAAGAAGAGAGCTTTCAAAACACAAGGTAACTCATCCAAGCAACCTCCTTTCTTGTAACTTGCAACCTCTTTCACCTTTCTGATGGTTTGATTTCTTGAATGATTCTCTCTTTTTGAAGATGGGAGGCAAGGATTTCAAAAGTGAAAGTGGAAAAAGAAAGGTTTTTAAAGTAACAAAAGGTTGCAAACTCTTCTTCAAGTAGTAAAAGAGTGATTGATGTTGGTTGTTGTTGTTTTGGTTATTGTTGGCAGTTGTTGTTGAAACTTTGGAAAACATAAGTTTATGGAGAGGTTCTGTCCATATGAGATCTTGTAGGGGAACGATGTGTTTGGGTCATATGATGCTTGAATCATGATTTGGAAGCAAGAATACACAAGTATTCATAAGCAAAAGTTGAAAAATCCAAGAACCCTTCTTTTTCTTTTTTTTCAAAAATCTGTAAAAAAATAGAAGGAGTGGGATTTTGATGATTCTAATGCTACCAATGGCTTTAAAATGATGTTTTGTGTAGGGTAAAGCTAAGAGATGGATTTTAGAAGCCTTAAGGGCCATAAAAATCAAGTCTTGAACTTGTAGGACTCTTAGAACACCAAAAGGGGGTTTTGTGCGTTTTTGCAAGTTTTATGGCATATTGATGGTTGTATGTTCATATGAATATTATGCTATGATCTTTAGGGATTTAAGACCCTCAATACATACTTGGAAGGGATCCAAGAGAACTTTGAAGTTCAAGTAAAAAGGAAAGCAAAACTAAAGGGAGCAAAACTACTAATCTTTCTCTTAAGTTTGTGAATGAGTTGTGAATGTTGCATGAACTTTTATGATGATTAAGTGGATGATTTGTGTATGAAATGTGACTTTTGTGCTATGACCATATGCATATTAAAATATTGCTTGCTATGTCACATATATGTATAATCACACACTTGCTTTAAAGTTATGCTTTACACATTCACAATATTTTGGATTATGTAGCTTTGCTATTGGGATTCCCAAATCTCATCCCCCCAACTAACCATGTAGGTGAAAGCTCAAGCAAGGATAAGAATGAGATTATTGATGGTTGAAGATATTATGTTTGCTTGAGGAATTTTGTGTAAATAGGTTGATGGTTGGCCATCTATTTTTGCATGTTGTTAAAGTTGTAAACTATGAACCCCTATGTGAAGAAGCAAGTGAAGATGTGATGATGCATGCATAAAAATGGACTAAATAAGCTAAAGGATGATAAGGAAGTAATCATACATGATAGGGGTTTGGTTATAAACCAAAAATAGGTTTTGGTAATTTTTAAGAGAAGTTGGATTTCAAAACAAATGGGTTCCAAAGGCCCTGGAAACTAATCTATTTCCAATGTCATTAAAAATAGCAAACAAGCTCCAAATGCAATGAAACTTTCCAATTAAATGCTACACATCCTGAGATTTAAAATGATATAAAGTTGGTGAAATTTGGATGTGTATTCCATGAGATATGATTTTTTAAAGTTAAGGAAAAAATTGGAAAAACTGGCAGTGACCCAGTGGACATAGCCATGGTTTTTGAATAAACTGTATCAAATGGGCAAGAATTGGAACCAATGAGTATTTTCCCCCTATATTTCACTTAATAATAAAAATTTAGAAATTGTAATCACTCAGTTTCGAATTTTCTAGAATTAAGTATAATCTTTCAAAGTTGGGCCAGAAATCTGGAAAAAGACCCGTGAACAGTATTAGCGTTTTTATTCAAACGTTTTTGAAAAATTTAGTTCACAATTTTGGGTCAAACCATGATATCCAAAGCCCAAGAGTGATTCATAAGTGATCTAAATTAAGTAAATAGGGGAAATAGGAGGTGTTACAATATACATACAGTTGAAGCAACAAAGTTTAGAACAAAATCCAGATTCAAACAACAACTGTATCAAAGTTCAAACAAAAAGGAAAAACATGCAAAACAGCTAGTCATCCCCCTGCATCGTCAAATCTCCCTCAGAATCCATGTCAGCAGCAGCCTCCTCCTCTCCAGTCCCCTCCTCTGCTCCATTATCTCTTGATGGTCCGGCTCCTGAAGGTCCTGCACCGCTAATGTCATCCTTCTCCGGAGGCAACTCAAAATGTAAGCTCTGTGCAATCAGGGCGTCCATCCTCCGACGGTACCTACGCTCCCTCTCGAATGAAACTCTGAACTGGCAAAACTCAGTAGCCAAGCTCTCAAGTGTGGCAAGGGCTGGTAATGCTAGATGAACGTTTGGTACCTGCGGTGCTGGAGCCTTCTCCTCAGCCAGCAAATCATCAATGTCTATATATGGCTCTGGCTGGGGTGCGGGAGCTCCACGGATCCTCCCGTAAATGAAAACTGGGGCAGGAGCAAACGGATGATCCATAAGGTATACTGGGATCTCCAATTCATTGAACATGTCGGAAATGAGATGAGGGAAAATGAAGGCTTTTGTGGTTTTGAAAGTGAAGACGGCCTCACGAAGGCTAGAATAGATGAGAGTGACGATGTCGAATCCGATTCCCTACATCAACATGTAAATGCAGAGGGCCTTCTTCTTCATGAGGTTCGCTAAGTGGCTGATGGGTAAGATGTTGCTACAAACAAGGTGGATGAAGAGTTTCATCTTGGGACGACACTCAGAGCAGTGAATGTACATCTTAGACCTACGAGGTACGTGCCAACCCTTCCCAGGAAAGCACAAAGTCTCAACAATGGCGTCCTCAAGAACTAGCTCATGAACTGAATGTAATGGTCACGTTCAGCAATAGGTATGGCGAAGTGGGAACCGATGGAATAACGGCTAATGGCGTGCTGCAGTGAGGTTCCTCTACAGTTAATGAAAAGTGTGGACTCATGCCGGCATATGGCATAGAAATGATGGACGAATGTGAGGTTCCCCTTAGAATTCTCACGGATAAGGCCGGGAAGGCCAAACTCGGTCATGCGTCGGACAAAAGGATGGTCGGCAGGGATAAAAGGAAATGAGCGTTCCTTAACCAAAGGACACTTATGAGTAAGCTCTAAAATTTTCTCTAAGGACTGGGATGGTTCTGGATCAGGATATGGGGTCTATTACATTCGGAAGTTTAGTCCTAGGCATGACTACTAGCTAGACTCACCAAATTACAAAGAAAAACAACAAAACACAAGGTTAACATAGGATAAAACAACTGTAGCTGTTGTTGGCCTCGATGAAAAGTAAGGTTGGTTGCGGCTAAATGTAACATTTGTCGCGGCGAATCCTCTTTTTTGATGCGGTGAAAATCGCAGAACAAGCGACCGCAGCGATGAACAAAAATGAAAACCAAACGAAATGAAATGAAAGAAAAAGAATCAAATGCTTACTCTAATCGAACGGAGTGAAGCGGCGTGGAGAAATGCGAGAGTCACAGTGGCAAATGGCGAAGCGTGTGGTGACGACAGGGAAAGCGACAACGGCGATGGCAAAAACGAAGATGGAAAAGAAAATATTGAAAGGACTTGAAATCTATTCTAATAATCGTACAACCCATCATAAAAATATTGAACCAGCTGCTCATCCGGTATTTGATGGTGAGGGCATCTTGAAAGAAGGACTTGAAATCTATTCTAATAATCGTACAATGATTCATCATACTCTTGACGTGCTGAGTAGATTTCTTTCCTCATTAATGATGTTCTTGATGTCAGAAAGTACTTCTCCAAGAAAGCTTTACTCAAATTACCCCAGCTCTGATATACATTAGCCACATGCCTTGGAAGACTCATAAACCACTCTCTAGCTTTCCCTTCAAAGGATAGGTGTAACACTTTCCACAACACTTGGGTCGAGTGAAGCTCCAACTGGTTTCATGCTCTAGCATATCATCGACAACAATTGCAAATGAATATATGGGTCATCTCCTGTCAAATCATGAAATTTTGGAAGAGAGTTAATTAAAAGTCCTTTAATTTCAAAATTCATATCGTAATTAGGGCAAGTAGCAACAAAAGGATCATAATTTACATTAGAGGTCGTGGCTTCTCTAATTGTCCTTCTTCTATTGTTATTTCCGTTATTATCTCCTACTCTCTCCTCTTCACCATTTCTTCTGTTCTCATTCCCCTGTTGATTTTCATTTATATTTCTATTTTGAGGGTTTGGTATATTTTCAGCCATAATTTCTCTTTTTGGACATATAAGAGAAAAATCAAGGCAGGAGCAAAATTAAAACAACTTAAAACACACTTCAAAAATGAATGGAATGGGTGTGTGTAAGTGTATGAATATGTATATATGTAAGATATGTATGAATGAAATGTATGTAAGTGTTGAAAATGGAATGAATGAAGTGAATGAAGTGTGAAAAGCTAAGTTTGGCAGCGGCAAAAATTGATTTACGTCGCGGTGAACAGTACCCGAGAGGGTTAACAAGTGAAAATTCATCTTGTTGGTCGTGGCGAAGATTAACTTTGGTCACGGTGCACAACTCCTGAGGGAATCTCTTGTTATGTTGCAAGTTTAGCCGTGGCAAAATTCAAATTTGGTTGCGGCGCACAACACCCAAGAGTAATTTCTCTGTGAAAATTCACGTGCGTTGCAACAAAAAATGAAATTGGTCACGGCGAAAATGCGAATATTATGCAAAATGCATCAAAAACAAGTGTATACTACTATGTAATTCTAAGATATAAACAAACTAATCCTATGCTATGAATAAGATGCAAAACTAATAAACAAAAACACAATCTAACAATTAATGGCACTTAGCATCCCCGGCAACGGCGCCAAAGTCTTGATCCGACTAAGCCACAAATTGTAAATTTAGGTCATTGGTTAGCCTTGAAAATGGATCAGGAATATTAATTGTGATTTCCAAGGATTGTACAGGGACAACCCCAGGTTGTTCTCTCCGAAAGCTACTTTTGCGTACCAATAATCCTTATCTTGTGATTATGCTTGTGATACAAATGCAATATGTTTTAAAGTGGAATTATGCTATGTACCTAAACTAATCACAAAATAAACTTGTTTTTGGTATTTTCTGTTAAAAGAAAGAAGGTAAAGCAGATTTGAATGTGAAAAGGGTATGTGATGGTGGTTTCCTCTTGAAAACAAATTGTGACATCATAGTTCACAAAGGATTAGGGAAAGCATTGACTTTCGTACTAAGTTTCGTAATAAAAAACCCTAACAACTCGCTAGGTCAGAAATCTCATGAAATGAACTCCATTCCATGAAATCCTTTAAGAACACTTAGTGTGTCTACGAAAATTGCAAAGTGACAAAATCAACTCCATGCATTATTGACTCTAAAACCAAGCATAACTATGATGATAGAAGAGAAAAAATTAAATAATCTTTTAAATCAAAGAAAGATATTTCAACAAAGAGGCCACTTGAACTACTTCATATGGATTTAATGGGCCCAGCTAGAGTTAAGAGTTTAGGAGGAAATCTTTATACTTTAGTTATTGTTGATGACTTTTCAAGATTTACTTGGACCATATTTCCTGCTTCAAAAAGTGAAACATTTGAATTATTCACTATATTTGCCAAAAAGGTCCAAAATGAGATGGGTATGTCTATTGTTTCCATTAGAACAGGTCATGGAGGAGATTTTGAGAATGGAGACTTTGCAGCACACTCTGAGAATGAAGGCATCAACCATAACTTCTCAGCTCTAAGGACCCCACAGCAAAACGGTGTAGTAGAGACAAAGAACCGATTACTTGCAGACACGGCACGAGCTATGATGACAGAGAAGAAGGTACACCATATGAGCTATTCAGAGGAAGGAAGCTAAACTTGGCCCATCTACATGTGTTCGTAGCAAGTGCTTCATTCACAACAATGGCAAGGATAACCTCAGTAAATTCGATCCTAAATTTGATGAAGGTTTGTTTCTAGGCTATTCTAATAGAAGTAAGGCATTTAGAGTCTTCAATAAACATACTTGTGTAGTTAAGGGATCTGTGCATGTGGTTTTTATTGAAATGAACCTCAAACAAAACTTGATTTTGATGAAGAAATTATTATTTCAAAAGGTCTTGAAAATTTAAATAAGGATTGTTCAACTGATGATCAACCAAAACATGATTTAGAAAAAGATCAATCAGATAAACATCCTCAATCCCCTCAACCAAAAGCTTGGAAGTACATTCGCAGTCACCTTATCAATCAAGTGATTAGTGAAGTGAATGAGGGTGTACAAACAAGAAAAAGATTTTTAAACGAGGCTGAATTTTCAGCTTTCATCTCAAAAATAGAGCCCAAATATGTTGAGAAAGCTTTATCTGACAATGATTAGATTATAGCTATGCAAGAAGAGCTAAACCAATTTAAAAGAAACCATGTTTGGGACTTGGTACCCCGACCAAGTGATCATTCGGTTATTGGTTCAAAATGGGTATTTAGGAACAAACTTGATGAATCCGGAGTTATTGTCAGGAACAAAGCTAGATTGGTAGCTAAGGGCTACAATCAGGAAGAAGGGATTGATTATGAGGAAACATATGCTCCTGTGGCTAGATTAGAAGCAATACATATTTTACTTGCCTTTACTTGCTTAATGGATTTCAAACTTTTTCAAATGGATGTCAAAAGTGCTTTTTTAAATGGTTTTATTATGGAGGAAGTCTATGTTGAACAACCTCTTGGTTTTGAAGATATCTCTAAACCAGACCATGTGTTTAAACTTAAGAAAGCACTTTATGGATTAAAGTAAGCACTTAGAGCATGGTATGAGAGATTAAGTAATTTCTTAATCAAGAAAGGTTTTTTTAGAGGAAAAGTAGATACAACCTTGTTTATCAAGCATTCTAAGGCTAATATGTTAGTTGTGCAGATTTATGTTAATGATATCATTTTTGGTGCCACTAATAATGATCTATGCCAAGATTTTGCTAAGACTATACAGGAGAATTCGAGATTTCAATGATGGGAGAACTCAACTTTTTCCTAGGACTTCAAATCAAGCAAAGGAAGAATGGCATCTTTATTAGCCAAACGAAGTATCTAAAGGAGTTATTTAAGAAGTTTGGTATGGACCAATACAAGAGTGCAGATACCCCTATGAGTTCTACTGCACTACTTAATGCTGACGTTAATGGTAAAGATTATGATATCAAGTGATACAGAGGAATGATTGGTTCATTACTCTATCTCACGGCAAGCAGGCCAGATATTCAATTCAGCGTTGGGATGTGTGCACGTTATCAAGCAGTACCAAAGGAATCACATGCTGAGAATGTGAAAAGAATTTTTAGATATGTTGCTGGTACCATTGATCTTGGAATATGGTATCCCAAGGGAACTAATGTGGAGCTGATAGCATACTCAGATTATGACCATGCAGGCTACAAGACCGATAGAAAGAGCACAAGTGGTCAATGCTAGTTCCTTGGAGGTTCATTGGTATCCTGGTTCAGCAAGAAGCAATCAATAGTATCACTATCCTCAACAGAAGCTGAATATATTGCTGTTGCAATCTGTTGCACTCAAGTGCTCTGGATGAAACAACAACTGCAGGATTTGGGAATGAATCTTACTGAAATTCCCATCTTTTGTGACAATACTAGCACTATAAATCTTGCTAAGAATCCTGTGCATCACCCTCGGACCAAGCACATTGATATACGTCATCATTTCGTCCGTGTTCATGTACAGAGGAAGGATGTCAAGGTTGTGTTCATACCCACTCATCTTCAAATAGCTGACATCTTCACTAAACTATTGGCCAGAGAGCAGTTTATGAATATCAGAAGAGAATTAGGAATGGTGAATCCCAATGAACTGTAAGTAATGTTGATTTATTATTGTTTTGATAATTAACCATACTAACTTAAGCCCCAGAGTGTCTTTATGAATTTTTACAGGTCTCAGGTTCATGATCAATAATTAAAAAAAGGGGGGAACCTGACTTAAAGAGAAAAGTGGAAAACATATGACAAAACTTGAGTTCATAGTGAAAGAAAATTCGAGTTCTACGCTTAAAAGATCAAAAGCTCAGCAATGAATCAAAACTCAAGTTCTTTGAACAGTAAGACTCGAGTTCCATCACATGCGAGAGAACTGGATGTCAGAACTTCAAGTTTTATCTGCGGGTTCATGAAAACTCGAGTTATCAATTCTTAAAACTCAAGTTCAGGTATGCATCTTAATATATGTTCATCTTTTGGTAACAAAATTCAAGTTCTGAGAAACTCAAAACTCGAGTTCATGGATTGAGGAACTATTTGTGTTTCAAAACTCGAGTTCTGCTAAATGACAAACTCGAGTTCTAAGTCAATAAATTTTGAACTCTCAAAACTTGAGCTCTGGAGCTCCAAACTTGAGTTATGGTGAACTCATATATTTTTAAGCCTTTCTGCCAAAACTCGAACCCTAATCCCTATTTTCATGCTTTCGAGTTCTCTCACCCAAATTCCAAAATTCTCTGCCACATTTTCTTAAAACTGTCGCATCCCAGTCGAAATCCATCTTAAATCATAACCCCTTCATTCTTTTTCCAATTCCTTCGATTAAATAATCAGATTTCCCACCTGGAACCATCAGTCGTTCGCCATCTCAAAGTTTCCCTATCTTGCTTTGTATCCTAAATCAGCCATGGCTCGTACAAAAGTTCCACAACAAAGCACTCCAAACTCTCTAAAAGACACATCCATTGCTCCTTCTCACACCCAATCTTCATCCAAACGAGTACGTATTGCTAAACCTTTAGAAGAAGAGGTGGAGGTTCCACTGGTTAAGAGAACAAGGATAAGGAATCCCAAATTGATTCTAAGCAAAAAGGAAAAAGCTAAAAGCCTCATTCTCTCAATCTGAAGCCACTGCCACTGAACCATCACAGATGGAGCCCACTGCTACTGAGCCAATTGAGACACATTCATCGAAATCAACGACAGAGAATATATCTCCTACTAATCTGGCTTCTTCTTCAAAGCAAGCAAAGCAGAAATTAAAGCCCAGAGGAGGAAAAGGTAGCAAAGGAACAAAGGAATTGCCAAAACCCCTCCTTCATTTAATACCAAGCTTGTAAAACTTCCTCTGTAAATAAGTTTGAAACCAGAGTGTTATGTCCTGCTATCTATGCTAATCTGAATGAAGTAAATAAGTTGTTGGGAATAGATATCAAGCCTTATTTAGGTCACTGTGAGAAACTGATCAATTTGAATCATGATTACTCCCATGATATGATTCGAATATTTTATAGCAATATGAAGGAGAAGAATGTTATGGGAAAGAAAGGGAAGGTTCATGAGTATGGGCTACAGACAGTCATGATAGGAGATCCTATTTACATCACTGCTGATCTGCTTAATGCATTTCTGGGAACATATGAATATGATAAGAAATTAAAGGAATTTTCCAATGCTGAAGTGCAAAGACTATTAAGACCTAATGAGGAAGTGAGTAATGATTTGAAGTTTGAGCCATCTTCTATGCCTGCGCTTCAAAGACTATTCACTATATCTACTCTCGATGCTTGATCAACAAAGGGAAGAATTATGCTTATCTATCCTCATTTGACTATCAATTTCTCGCATCCATTATGTCACAGGAGAAGAGAAACATTGGTCAACTGATGTTCAATGAAATGCAAAAACCGGTCCTCTCCAAATCCAAAAAGATGCCCCTACCCTACCCTTGCTTAATCTCAAGAATATTGGAACTTCATGATATATAGTATCTCATGGAGGATCAGGTGCCCCAATCTCCTATTCAGTTTGGTTCAAGTCATTTTCATTGTATGAATATAGACATCTCCCCTCAACCAGTGGTTGCTCCCACAAAGAAGAAGAAAGTTACCTCTGCCACATCACAAGGACAGGATGAAGCATAGTCTTCAGCACCCCCACATGACACTTCTGCTCCATCTTTTGCTCAAGCTTCAATTCATCATCTCTTAGGGATAGAGTTACAGAAGTGGGGAGAAGCCTTCACTAATACTTTTCATGCTGAGACCAAGGAATACCTCCAGAACATGTTGGCAGCAGCAGCAGAATATTTTTCTGGGAGATCATTGGATATGGCAGTTACAGTTTTAACCAGAGAACTCCAATCATTCAAAGAGTCCATGTTGGAGCGATTTGCTGAGGTGCAATCCTCTGTGCATGGCTTGGATAGTAGAGTGACAACCATAGAGCAGTTCATCAAGGATTCTCAAGCCTCTACCTCTGCACCTCCACCCACTGCTCCTACTGAGCCCTCTTCCTCACCTCCTCCTCTTTCTGAATTCTCTGCACCCATACCATCTGAGACTCCAGCCATTCCTCCATCCTCTCTTCCTCACCCTCTTTGATTGATGACAAAAAGGGGGAGAAGACTTCTGAGTTCTGAGTTTTTGAGTTCATTGTCATTGATGTGATTTATAGTATGATTCATGCTGTTATATATCAGAATATGCTATGGATTATGCTTTTATATATCAAATTATGCTATCATATCAAAATATGCTATAGTGTGATTTATGATGTTACATATCAGAATATGCTATGCTCTTGGAATCCTCTAGTTTGTCTATAATTCTATGATTCTTTTATGTGCTTTTCAAAGTATATGGTTTTGTCATCATCAAAAAGGGGGAGAATGTTGATACCATTGTTTTGATTATAACAAAAACCCCAAATTATTGCAGGATTTGGAATCTGAGATAGTGTTTGTGAAATTGTGTTGAAAATGTCAGTAGAGTTTTTGAAACTCGAGTCCTAGCTCTTAAAACTTCAAGTTCTATAATTGCTTTTCAAAACTGGATATTGAAACTGGAAGTTTTGAAAAGAAGTTTTGAAGTCAAGTTCAAAAACTCGAGTTCCAAGTTTGCAAAACTTGGAGTTCCATAACGTGAAATCAAAACTAGAAGTCAAAACTTGAGGTTTTAACATCAAGTTTTCTCACCACGTTGTAGAACTCGAGTTCCACAACTATAACACAAAACTACAAGTCATAACTTGAAGTTTCAGCTTAGAGTTTTGTCATCACGTTATAGAACTCGAGTTCCAGGTTTTCAGAACTTGAGTTCCATAATTGACTCTTAAAACTTGATTTTAAAACTGGAAGTTTTCCAATACTCGAGTTTCTATTTTCCCAAACTCGAGTCTTAAGGGCCTTTCAACAGAACAGTTTTAGAACTCGAGTCTTCACTTCATAAACTTAAAGTTTTATAACTGGACTCCAAAACTTGATATCAAAACCTGAAGTTTCAAATAAGAGTTTTTCAGCTGTGCTTCAAAATTTTTAAATGCCAACTCGAGTTACAACTGGGAGTTTCATTACATGAACATAAACTTGATATGATAGAACTCAAGCTATGGGATGATGATAACTCGAGTTCTCTCTTCTCTCCGACATCGCTTCTGACACAACTACACCTATTGCTACCAGAGCTTTCCTCTTTCTTGCTGGAACATTTTGAATATTACCTGACTTCATAAATACACTTTAGCTCTTTCATCTGAACAACCGGGTCGTCTGAAGAATGAAGACGAGCATTATGATTTGCTTCGTTGCCATTAAACGCATTAAATACCGTCATTAATGACAGACTAGAAAAGCAAGAATGTGAGTAACGGATAGAAGCTTCATCCAACGGGAATTGAATTTCTGAGTAACAGCTAATGAATGGTAACTGAGTTATAAATAAAGAAGCATTGAAGACAAGAAACATATAGAGAGAAAACTTGAGAAATGCCATTATCATCTGCAACTGTACTTCTGTAATTATGTAAATCAATCTTTATGAACTTCAGTATTTAACTATCTACTCTATCAAGAGAGTCTGCTTTCTCAATCCTTGTTGTAAACTTATGAGATATTCAAGGTTGGGACCTTGAATTAGTTGGGCTGAAATGGATCAAAAACAGAGCATAAGAAACTTTGTTTTAGTGCATGTCGTATGGGGGAGTAAATCTCTAGTTGTAAAGGCCTGGTGTGCCTGATTTGTTGTTGGATAGTGGATTTGGAAATCTCAGGGGTGCTCTGAGAACTGGACATAGGTCAGGTGGACTGAACCAGGATAAATCGTTCGTGTTCAACTCTCTCTGCCATTCTCGGTGACTTTGATTTAATCTTAGCGTTTGTGATTTTAATTTTAAAAGTGACCAATTCACCCCCTTTTGGTCAAATCCTACACTAACAAAATTTTTACTAACAAATACTCATATTTATAATAAACATTTTACATTTGTCATGTAGGGCAATATGGTCATTTGAAACAATTTTCCTACTCTCTTTTCTACAATTTTAACCCAACCAAAGAAAAATTTTCCCATCAAACTATTTTCCATTCCAGAAGCAACCAAACAGCACACCCTAAAAAATTTTCCTTTCCATTCTCTTCCATTCCATTCCATTCCAACGGATTCACTGAACTAAATGGGCTGTAAGTAATAAAGAATGATAAACACCTTTTACTCCTTGGTATTTTTTATGAGTTGCAAATTTTAGAATGGATTTTTTGTCCTACTTTTTGAATATGTCAAATATTAATAATTTTTTTTATTTTTAATGAATTACATGTCTTACTCATACCATCTTCACACTCATTCTTTCTCGTATCTCTTCTATTCAACCTCTCCATAAATAAAAGATGTTTTAAAAAAAGTTGTAGTTTTCACATATATATTGCATATGACCAACCTTAAAAAGGCATATGAGCAAGATCATCAATTATCAAATTTTCACATTATTGTGGTGTACTAACCACGTATAGACCAAACACTTTGTAGGGAGGTCATTAATGTGAAAATTTTGCTTAAACGCCCTTGTGACATTATAAATACCAATAATTGTCAAGAGTTGTATGCCAACCATATGAAAGAGACTTGGATATCATGGCCTTCTACGACCATGCTATTGTGTTCATTTTGATTTCCTCATTAATCACCTTACAACTAAATCCTTCATGTATATGTGAAGCATCATTTGATGATCAAGATCTTTGCATTCCTAGTGAACGATAAGCCCTTCTCAATTTCAAGCATCATCTTCTTGATCCTTCAAAAAAGCTTGCCTCTTAGTCTAATGGTAACACACATTGTTACAATTGGACATTAGTTACTTGCGATCATGTAACTGATCATATTCTTGAACTTCACCTCTCAACTTATATTCCTTCATTGCATTGGGAAAATGATGCATATGAGGCATCAAGGTTTGGTGGTGAATTACATCGTTCGATACTTAATTTGAAAAGGTTAAGTTTCTTGGACCTGAGTGGCAATGATTTTGGAAGCCTACAAGTTCCATGTTTCTTTTACTCAATGAAGAGGTTGACATATCTTAACCTCTCTTTTGCTGGATTCAGTGGCAATATTCCTCACCAAATAGGAAATCTCTCTGGTTTGATCCACCTTAACCTTAGAGGTAATCATTTCACTGGAAAAATTCCTCATCAAATTAAATTTGGAATCTATCAAATCTAACATATCTTGGCCTCTCTAGTGATTCTCAACATGATGTGGATGCGATGTCATTAATATTGTATGAGAAAATCTTCAGTGGATATTATCTCTTTCTTAACTTCAACATCTTCATTTAATTTATGTTAATATGTCCAATGCACTTGATTGGTTGCCTGTTTTGCAAGCTCTTCCTTCTTCAACAGAGCTACACTTGTTAAGCTATGCTCTTCCTCACAATTTTCATTCAGCCACTGCCATCAACTTTTAATCTCTAACAGTTCTTAATCTTTCCTCTTCTCTTGGTTTTAGATCTCCTTCAATTCCAAAGTGAATTTTTAAACTAAAGAATTTGGTTTCTATTAAATTAAGACATAATCAATTGCTGGCTTCCATCCCACATGGTATTCATAACCTCACTTTGCTTGAAGATCTTGATGTGTCTGCTAATTTGTTCAATTCTTTTATCCCTGATTGGTTATATAGTTTGAGTCATCTTAAGTCTCTTGATCTCTCTTTGAATAGTTTGCATGGAACAATTTCACATGCTATTAAAAACTTGACTTCAATGGTTACTCTTGATTTGGCGAACTCTAATTTGGAAGGGCCATTTTCAAGCTCTTTAAGTAATCTTTGTAAGTTAAAAAGTGTTTATCTCTCTTGCAACAACTGCAATCAACAATTTTCAAAGATATTGGACATATTAATATGTGCTTCAAACACACTGGAGACTTTGTCTATAGTTGGATCAAATATTTTATGGCCATTGACACCCCAAATTGGGATTTTCAAAACTCTCCATCTTCTTCATCTTGTTGGAATTTCCTTAAAAGGTACACTTCCTATATCTTTAGGAAATCTCACCTCTTTGAACTATCTCAATCTTTCTGAAAATCAATTTGAGGGGAATCCTTTTGATGTTATTCAATCACTTTCTAAACTAAAAGTGCTTTATATTAGAGATAATATTTTCCATGGAATTGTAAGTGAATATCACCTCGGTAATTTCACCAGATTGTATGATTTCAAAGCATCACGAAATCACCTCATTTTAAAAGTGGCTCTTAATTGGAAGCCTTCTTTTCAAAAGCTGCAATACTTGGATATGATGTCATGGCATTTAGGTCCCCACTTTCCACCATGGATTAGGTCATTGAAACATCTTGTTTACTTGTCCATAGCTAACAGTAACATCTCTGATTCTATTCCCACATGGGTTTGGGATGAACTCCCCCATGCTTCTTCTTTTGATTTCTCAAATAATCATATCCATGGAGATTTTCTTATACATTGAAGAATCCCATCAATGTCACACACATTGATTGAAGCTCAAATCACTTGAATGGTCCTTTACCATCTAGATTGCCTTATGTGGCTCACTTAGACCTATCAAGTAATTGGCTTTCTAGATTCATAGCCTCCTTCCTATGCCAAAAAAAGGAAGAGCCAATGATGTTAGGTTATCTCAACTTAGCATCAAATAATTCGTCAAGTGAAATACTTAATTGTTGGAAGATGTGGTCAAATAATTTAATGGTTATCAAGTTTGATAACAACCATTTCAATGGAAACTTGCCCTCATCTATTGGATCATTAACTTGGTTGAGCTCATTGAAACTTCGTAACAACACAATCTCAAGAAATTTTCCTATTTGTATCAAGAACAACACTAAATTGGTATTCTTGGATCTTAGATAGAATCAATTATCTGGAATCATTCCATCCTGTGTTGGACACATGCTCCCAAATTTAAAGATACTTCTGCTTATATCGAACGAATTCAACAGTGAGATTCCCAATCAAATCTGTTCTTTTAATTCCTTACAAATCTTGGATCTCGCATAGAACAATTTGACCTAACGAATACCAAAATGCATAAGCCACTTCAAGGTTATGCAAGTAAAGAACACAATCTTAGAATCATACATGCTAATCCAACGAAATAGAAATTCTTTCTCTAGACATATAAATAATGTGCTTTTAGACTTGAAAGGAAGAGATGATGTATATGCTTCATAGGCCTCATCACAAGCTTAGATATTTCAGATAATAAATTATCTCGTGAGATACCTAGTGAAATTACATATCTTGAGGGGTTGCATTTTTTGAACCTGTCAAAAAATGTCTTGAGTGGTAAAATTCCTGAAAATATTGGGGACAAGTGATTGGAGTCAATGGACATGTCAAAGAATCAGCTTTGGGGTGAAATCCTATCAAGAATGTCCAATTTGAATTTCTTAGACAAGTTGAACTTGTCTTCAACAATTTGATGGGGAAAATTCCAACAGGAAATCAATTGCAAAGCTTTGAAGCATCATGTTTCATGGGCAATGATCTCTGTGGCCCTCCACTACCAAAGAACTGTGATGATACGTACAATGTTTCAGACCATGACCATGATGACAAAGAAGGGAAGGGAAATGGGATTGATTGGTTTTATGTAAGCATGTCATTGGGATTTGTTTCAGGATTTTGGGAGTAGTTGTGTAACACCTTCCTTAGCATGCTTTACTTTATATTAGAGACAGATCATGAACCACTTTATGGCCATTCAATGCTTAAAATTAGCTAACCAAGTGATTTTAAAACTTTGCAAAGTATTGTTTATCGCTATTGTTCACTTAGTAATTCCAGATTTTTGGCCAACTTTGAAAATCATAACTAAATCTAAAAAAATCAAAATTGAGTGGTTTAAGTCTCTAAATAAAGCTTATGAAGTCCTCTACTGGGATAAATATCTCCTTGACCAATTTCTTTACCAATTAATACAGTTTATTACGTGAAGAAACACAATTCATTTGTCATTTTTCTATTTTCCAGATTTTTCTCTTAAATTTGGAAAATCATTACTTTTTATATGCACATCCAAATTTACTAAACTTTAACTCATTTTAAATCTTGGAATGTGTAGTATTTAATTAGAAAATTTCATATCATTTGGACTTCATTTGCTATTTGTCTCTATAACTCAAATTTTGCTCTTTAATAAGGGCATTGGATCCTTTTTAGATTCTTTTGCATGCTTTCATTCTTTCCTTTTATGCATCTCATTAACTTGCATAATAATATAACATGCTTGGTCTATATACACAGCACATACATCATGCTTCATAGTGTAGGAGTTTAAAATATAATAATCCTAAAAGTGCACATAACCACATTACACCACTTTCCACTTTACTTGAAATTTAAACTTGGAGCTTACTTTTGATGTCTTTGCCTTTTACTCCTCAACTTGACCCTAAAAAGGTTTTATTATGAGAGAATGAGATTCATGAAATCCTAATAGCAAATATCTCTAACTAACACATTAAAATGCATAATCATAATTGTGCAATAAATAAAAGCCATGGAAGCTAAACATGCAATACTAACCTTAATTCTTACATTATTACTTTGCCAAGGCATATCCTCATTATCAATCATCAAACAAGAGTTGCATGTTCACCAATCATATAACATCAACATGGCAAATGCACAATTAACAATTAATAGCAATGTAAATGTAAGAGTTAGAGAATTTGCTACCTTATTTGCTTAATTTTCCTTACTCTTTAATAGCTTTCTCCTTGCACTTTTGAAACTTTCCTCTTGAAAATATCCTCCTACACATTACATAATGTAATTGGCATTAATCACAAGCCAATATCAACTACCAAAACATACTAAAACTTGCTCAAACTCTTCTTAACTCTTAAAAGCCTTAAAAACCCTTAATCTTGCAAAACTTGATTCTAATGCTTCCAAAATCAAACTCTCACTTACAATGTTGCCTTCTAAACTCAATGGAATCATCAAAATAATCAAAATCACACTCCTTCCCCATGATACAGGCCTGACTGAAAATCAAAACAATTAGGAGCAAAGTGATTTTTCAACTTCCATTGCATGCAATTGCATAATCTTGATCTTTTACCTCTTTCCATGCATTATTTAACATCAAAACATCACTTCACTTGCAAATGGAAAATTGGACAGCACCTCCCCTAGGGTTCTTGATTTCCCAAACTTCATACAAGCATCAAACCATTGCAAAACATACACCACTCAACTCCTTAGCTTACATAGAGTTGTTTGGTAACAATCACTTGATCTAAATCCCTTTCTTTGTCATTTTCTCTCACTCAAACTCTAACATGCCAGCAGCCAAAACATAGCCAAAATCAAGAGACTAAACCGATAGAAGTGAATAGGAAGGTCGAAGGAGTAAAAATGTGTAAAAGATTGCATCAAAACTCAACCTACCTTGGATTTCTTGGAGAGTTTTGCTCTCTTCCATGGCTGCTCTTTACTCCACTTTTCTCTCCATTTTGGGGCTGGTTCTGCACAAAATAATGGGCTGCAAGATGAAGAAAAACTTACTTTAATCACATGCCAAATGATCCAATAGTCAAGATTACATCTTGCATAAGTCATATGATCCAATGGCCATTAATTTCCTAAAACATAATCTCACTTTTATGCACTCTTAATTGACATTTATGGGCTGCAAACCAAAAAGAAAAATCTGACTTCATGTACCAAAATAAAATGGTGACAAGTGTCCTAATCTTGTACAACTTGGACTGATAAAGTAACTTTGTTCTGATAAATTCTACCACTTGTTTGGGATATTTATTTCTCCTTTTTGCTTCTCAATTAAGACTATAACAAGTGGCAAAACACATTTATGGAAAATTTTGCTTTTGGAAACTTTATGTTTCCATAACATTACTTTATGCTTCCGAAACTGCGTTTAGGCGAGTTCTGATTGCTAACCTGATTTGAGGCCACAAAAATTCCTAAAATTCAACTGATCATCCCATTATTTTTCTCATCTCAAATAGCCCTTAAATATGCTCTAAATTAATTTTCTCTCAAAAAACCTAATTAGGGGATTTTCAGCCTTTTGTAGCACCATTACGGCAACCTGTTGTTGACTTAAGGCTGAAATCAATTTTATAAATTAGAGTACTCTCCAAGCTATTTTTCACCATTTTTCAATACATTTTTGAGGTCTCTAGTCATTTTAAATAATAATATTTGGCTAAAAACTCATTAAATAGCCCAAATATGGTATGTTGTTGTGATTGTAAGTTAAGGCTTTACAAACATTTTGTATGTTGTTGCTTCTACTTATCGTTGAATGATTTGGGCTTTTGAATAACGTAAGGCATGTTAGTTTCATTCCTAAAGTTTTAGCTAGAATGTGTACTATGTTTGATAATGTATTGCAATGTTGAATAAAATGTTTGTAATTTTTGTTTTGAATAAAATTGTATTTCATTGCTAATCAAACATTACATCGAACTAGGAGGCATCCTCCTTCACGAGGTCCTCTTCATGATTAAATGGTGGAGGTTGATCAAAAATGCAAAAATGACTTTTCATGCAATAGGACATTTTCGTTACGTAGCTTCTTGTAGTTAGGTTCTTTTTGCTAATATGAAGTAACTGTTACTTTCTATATATGATTTTCATATTGTCCTGAATAATATATTTAAAGGGGTAATTACTGTCACATCTTCTAACACACAACTTGATAGCTTCAATACAATCAGAAAACAACAATTATTCATTTGTAATACAAATTTACACCATTAACGATTGCGATCAATTATGCAATACCTGGCATAATAGAGTTGAGTTTGCAATTGAAGCCACAAGTCCATTTGCTTGTTTCATTTGTAATGGTCTAGTTGAGAATGATAGCTTTTGATAAAAAAATAAAATGAAGTGAAATATAACAAAATAAGGCTTGTTAATAAAGATAGTCTCAATAATTTAGTTTTTTTTTTGGACAATTGCCCACTCTACTAACTTTCAGTTTTTTTTATTTCATTTATTATAGTCAATTGTATTATTTTTCTTTTAATTTTATTTAAAATTTCAATTAATTTCTGAACTTATATTTTATAAAAAATAATCTATGAGTTTATATTGCATCATGGACTTAAATTTTTTCATTTGTTTTAAGGGGTGTGTGTGTATCAACTTCAGCTCATCTGGACCCTGTCAAAGTCAATTTCGGCATGCATGGTAAATATCAATGAAAGAAGAAATTTATCAAACCAATATGCGCAAGCTAGCTCTTTTACTTAATATAAACTGCAGTTAACTTTTAGGAGATATTAAAGAAGCTAAATAAACTTATATATTTATTATTTTTCTGAAATAATTTTTCAAACTTGTAAACTAATATATAATCATACTTATGAGTATTTAGAATATATACCCTAAAATAATTTATTTAATTTCTTTAATCATACATAAATATCAATTTGTGCTTATATTAAAAACTAGAGGTAGTGCTATGTCTAAGGGAGGGATTAGATACACCATTGGTTCTCGAATAGATACACTCAACACAACCTCTTTCTTGTCTATCAAAAACTACTTCATTTTGTGGCTAAGTACAAAGGGTGATCCAATGCATGTGTCCCAACAAGTGAGATTCAGGGAGGGATAGATGTGTGCAGTCTTACTCGCACTAGCGGAGATGGTTGACACTACTAGAAAATCACAGTTTAGCGAGGAAAATTAGCGACGACTTTGAATTTCCTCTCTAAATAGCCTAATTAGCGAGGAATTTAGCGAGGAATAGTAAATTCCTCTCTAACGTCCAAATTAGCAAGAAAAATTAGTGACGATTTAGATGTTCCTCTCTAAAATGCTTAATTAGCAAGGAATTTAGCGAGGAATATTATATTCCTCTCTAATTTTCTAACTTAGGGAGGAAAATTAGCGGTGACTTAAATATTCTTCTTTAAAATGCCCATTTAGCGAGGAATATTATATTCCTTTCTAATTTTCCAAATTAATGAAGAAATTTTTTTACTATAATATTGAGTTATTTATATTCATTTTTTAGCATAAAATTTTGGAGGGATAAAGGAGTTAATATATTGTTTAAATTTTGGAGGTTTAACAAAACATGACTACTTTCCCCCTAATTTCAATTTTCTCCTAATTTCAATTTCACACCACTTTCCCTCCTATATTTCCTTCTTATATTTAAATTTTTTGATTCTAATTTTGGATAAAATATCAGACGGCTTTCTCCCACAGCTCTACAAGTCAGACGCTCGACAACTCCATCTAAAATCCCCAACCCTAACCCCAGCTTGGCCACTCCATCTTCATCTCTCACGTGGCCACTGCGTCTTTGTCTCTCCTGCAGCCACTCCATCTTCATCTCTCAATGCGTCTCCATCTCTTCGTGCGTCTCCATCTTCATCTTCGTGGGTCATCAACTCGTCTTCTTCATCTTCGTAGAACAGGTATCTCCGTGTGCGGATGATTTGTTTTGTTCATTATTTCTAACCTTCAATTATTTAGAGCAATTTTTCTTTTCGGCTATTGAGTTCTGGACCTATGATTTTCGTTTCTTTGGTCTTGGAGTTTATATTTATTTGATTTAGATTTTATTAACTCTCATTTCCTTCTTTCTTGTTTCTACTCTTGGTACCCTTTTTGGATGCGACCAACACCCTTCTATATCCTATCTTACCTCTTCTACCGTTGACTATGAAGAGTTTGGCTACCCTGGGGACCTTGACGATTTGCTTGCTATTCGGGATTATTCTCTTTATGACAATATTCAAAAGGATGTTTTCTATCCAGATGTATTAGTGCCTCATCTTTCAATACACGGTAATTTCCCGATGACAGGTATTCTTTATTATTTTCAAATGAAATTTCATTACGCTTGAGTCATTTTACTTTCTTTTAGCTGGATTCGATCAATAATCTTTTGTGGTCATTGTTAACATTACTTAGCTTTTGATCATGATTTAGATTCGGGGCATGAGAAGCAGCAAAATGGGTTGCACGAGTCTGTGATCTTGCCATTTATGACCCAAAACGACCAATACTATTAAATTTGACCACAGATATAGTAGAGGAAAACCGTTATCTGCAGAGCAAGGAGTCAGCATTAGAAGCTGCATTTCTAATCAAGATAATGGAATCTTCGATGTACCAATTAATCATGACCACCCGGTGTTCATTGTGGGCATTAGAATGAATACATAAGTTATTTGCATATCTGTTACGCATGAATTAGAGCAGGTTTCTTCATTAGCTACTGTAAATAATATTTGAGCATTAAGCAATTTCAGTTTTGATATTTCACTGTTTGCTAGAGATCAGTCACATTTGAAGGATTTGGACGCTTTTTCTGCTGTACTAATTGTCAATATTGCCTTCTTTTTTATACCTGCCTCATTTACTGTTTCCATTGTAAAGGTAAGTCTAATGCTCAGCCTGAAATCAACTTGGCATCTTTTTAATTAGTTTTCTTACGGATCTTTGATTAAGGATGATTCTTTGAACATTTATTTAATTCTGTGGCAGTAAGCTGCTTTCTTGGAATAAGAAAGATTGCTAATGAGATTTGAACATTTTTGGCCTTTTCTTCTTATACTGCTTTCTACCGTTACTGTGGAGACTCATTTCCTTTTCTTTGCATTTTTGAACCTTTGAACTAAAAGTTCTTTTTCTTTTGCTTTATTCTATTAATTAATCTTCATTCATAGTTATTGGGCTGCTAAGTTGTTATTGAATAACGTGCTCTCTAGGGAAAGGTTGTGTTGTAAGCTTTTTTTTGACATCTTCCTGTGAGTGGGAGGCTTTCACCTTTGGTTGATATAACTCAGGACATGCTCGTAATTGAATATTTAGGATTTGACCTTTAGTGTGATTTATCTTTTTGCAGGCTCTGGTTGATACCCCTGACATGGTGAGATCCCAAAAGAATTTCAAGAGGCTCTCCCTCACTGACATCAAGATTGATATCAAGAGGTTTCCTAAGATGAAGGATCTCCTTCAAGAAATAGGTAGTTTTTCATGCAGGTATATCCATGCCACTCCTGCAAATTTACCCTTTCATAGCATTGTTATCCGGCTTCACAATGAACATATTGATAACTATTGCTTCTGTCCTTATGCTTTGTCTCTCTGTAAGTGCATCTGTTCCTTAATAACACTGTTGGCTGTGTCATAGAATATTTTTTATGGGTATTTTAAGTATGTAAAGTTACTTCTAGAAAATGCAAATGCAATCTGCTGAATTTATCCTTGTTGAAATTTATCTTGCAAAATAGAGCAGTGGTAAAAAATTTCTATGTTTATTATTTATTAATTTTTTCTTTCCATGTTTTGGGATTTTCATGACTGATTTGGGCTAAAATAGCATGATCCATTCGTAAAAAAAAAGGAACAACACCAAAGAGGAGCAGCTAATGGCATTGCTATGACTGATATATCAATTTCCAAAGCTGTTGGCCCTACTGGAAGTGGTGCACTGTAAGTTTATTTGTTAATAAGCTTAAGTAATAGTAGTATATATTTTCACTGATAAAAACAATTGTAATGAAAATCTGTAACGTACTTTAACGATTAACTTGTTTTTTCCTCTCTCCAATGCTTAATATTTTGAAACTTGCTTATTTATTAATCATATATAATCTTGTTCAAATGCAGATTAACTTGGTCCCAAAAGTGGTTAGATGCTTCTTTCCTTCCTGATACGAAGCTGAGCTACTTTGTTTCTGTTGAATTCCCTTTCATGTACACCACTAGGAAGTGTAGCAAACACAAACACACACACACACACACACACACACACACACACACACACACAAAGACAAGGTCACATTTTGTTGGGTTATTAGAGCTGATATTATCAAATATTATCAACTATTTGGGATATTATCACATTTAGTTGATATGACCATTTTTAGAGGATAGATAAAATTCGTAGTTGATTTCTTACCTTCATGCTTCTGTCAAAATAGGTCAGTTGTTACTCTTGCATTGACTGTTCTTACAAGTTCACAAGTCATCCTTATTGTTTGGTCCAAAAGAGCTGGCAAATATGAGTGTAGTGTGACTACTACGAAATTTTTGGTGAGATGGGGCAATATTTGAATAATATTTCCATTTCATTAGCATTGCTAATTTATTAGATTGAACCTTCTATATTTCATTTAAATCAGAGACCAACATGATTATTCTTTCCTTGTAGGTAGAGACTTTGAAATGTTCTATATCCCTCATAGTCTTAGGGAAAATATGGAGAACAGAAGGCGTTACTGAGGATAACAGGTGACCTATGATTTATGCTGTTCAAATTTCCTTGTATGTTTTAACTTACGGTTCATGCATGAGGTGCTTGGCTGGGGATACAGTGAATTTGATTTTTGACTCACTGCTAACTACTTACAATGAAGAAGCAAGCACTAGGGAATAAGTAAGTGTGATATTTTGAGGGATTGTTGAGGCTAAGAAATGATATCCATGGATTTTATATTGTATGTGCTGTTATCGCTCTGTTAACTGTTAGAGCTTGTTCTTTTAGATGATATGATACAATCTAAAATTTTGCCGTTCTTTGCTTTAGTTTTTAAGATACAGGTTCCTCATGGTGGTCTGCTATAACAATAACTCACTTTTTAAAAGGAATAAAATAAAAAAAAAAAGAAAGTGGCTGAGAAATGGGAATTTCTAAAGTTGTCTTTTCCATGAAATGTGTGCTATCTAACAGCCCAGGCCTGGAGCCTAAATGTTTTCCAACACCTTCACTCATTTGATCCTTGTGAATAAAGTATTGGTCTCTCTAGTTGGAGACCATGTGCTTCTAGTTGAGTTGTTTCTTTCTTATAGTCCTTAGCATGACTTTTAAATTTTCTGGTTGGTTTTGTTTGTCTCCTCTTGTGACTGCTCTAGGCTGACTACCGTATTGATTTAGTATTCCTATTATGACCTCTTGTTGCTTTGTGTGCCAAGTGCATTTCTACTTGGTGTTGTTGATCACTATTCTTAAGTGACTTGGCTAAAGGTTTAGTTTTAGTTTTTTCTTGTCTCAATGTTTCAATGACAAGTGATTGAACATCTCTGATCTCCTTGACTTTGCTTAGTGCCCAATGTAATCTATAATAAAGTGAAGCCACTTTTGGTATGAGTGGTTTAATCCTTGAATTTGTGTTGAATAGAGCTTCTTAGGAATTTTTGTTAACCCCTGAACTGAAGTCATGGCATCCTTATCCTGTTCATTTCTATGTTGACATGTGATAAATTCCAAATTGGAAATCGTGATGAATTGAAGGTGTAATTGTTGACTCTCTTTGGATAACTCTGGAATCCAAAGAAGCCATTTCAAGGTGGGTTTCTGAAATCATGCTATATATAGATATGTATATATTGAAATGATTATTTTATCATTGTTGTTAACTGTATTTCTTTATTTGTAGGTCAAGTGATGTGCAGAAATGTCAATAAAACTATGATTATTTAAAGAGCAAATTAAAGTTGGTCTTATGTCAAGAAAGTTATGATTTTAATCGACGTGTTAGTTCTGCAAATTCTTCCAAGAAAACATATCCAAATCAATTGTTAGTGTAGGATTTGACTAAAAGGGGGTAAATTGGTCAATTAAAAAAATTAAACTTAAACCACAGAATAAAATTAAAGTCACTGAGAGAGAGGAAAGATGAGCACAGAGATTTATCCTGGTTCGGTCCACTTGACCTACGTCCGGCCTCAGAGCACCTCTGAGATTTCCAAATCCACTATCGACAGCAAACAAGGCCAATAATGCCTTTACAGCGGAGATTCACACTCCCCTCACTATATGCAATAAAACAGAGATTCATGCTCTCTGTTTTCTTACAAATTCACAGCCCAATGGATTCAAGGTCCCAACCTTGAATTTCTCTCAGATTTACAGAAGGTAATGCTCAAAGAAACTCTCTCAAAGAGTAGATAGCAACTGCTGAGGTTTGGAAAGAATATTCAATGATTTACAGAGAATGAAGATGAAAGCTTTGAATGTACGTGAAAGAAAAAAATTTTGTTCTTCTTTTCGTAATGAATGCTTGGTCTTTATAGATGAGGAGTAATAAATTTGTCGTTAGAGACATTTAAGTGTCCGTTACTCTCATCAACCAACTCTTCGTCTTCACCGTTAATGCTGTAATAAATGCTTCTGAGTAATGTGGGCGATGAAGGCTTGAATTATGCAATCTGTCTGTGAGGACAAGTTTTTCTCTTTCTATAATCCTGTGCTTCTGCATTTATGAAGGCAGGTGAAATTCAAACGTTGTTAGTCACGAATAAGGAAAGGTGCAGAGTAGGTAAAAAGCTGTCAGAGAGAGAAAATAACTGTTAAAAAAAATACTCGAGTGTTGATTCATAGTACTCGAGTGTTAATCAAGCATTTTGAATTTATAAAATGATACTCCAGTCTTTTTTTTTTGTCAATGCTCGAGTTTCACAAACACTTTTGAAATTGTTCAAGTGTTATCTGAGAGTATTGTAGAAGATTTTAAAATTTAGTGTAAATACTCAAGTGTTGAAATTCTTATACTCGAGTGTTAAGAGAACTTTAAGTTACTGCTCGAGTGTTTAAAGGAAAATTTGAAGTGAAATAAATTGAAATATCACAATACTCGAGTGTTAGAATTTAAATACTCGAGTGTTGTCACCTTTCTTACCATTACTCGAGTGTTTTGATGGAGGTGTTGTGTTTTGTGAGAAAATATGCTCGATACTTGAGTGTTCAAAAATCAGTACTTGAGTGTTGTCAATACTTCCACCAAATACTCGAGTGTTGTGCTTGAAGTGTTGTCTTTCGTTTAAAAACTTTGCCCGATACTCAAGTATTGAAAACTAGCACTCGAGTGTTGGCAACACTTCCTCCACAATACAAGTGTTATACTTCAAGTTCAAGTATTTTGACTCAATACTCGAGTGTTGCCAATACTTTCATTTGTAACTCAAGTATTCTACTTCAAGTGTTGAGTATTCTTTTGAAAACAAAGCCCGATACTTGAGTATTACAACACAATACGCGAGTGTTGTTAATACTTCAACACAATACTTGAGTTTTATACGAAAGTATTCTGATTTTAATACCATTACTCAAGTGTTGTAAAACATCACTCGAGTGTTTGCAATACTTCATCTTAATACTTGAGTTTTCACTTAAAGTGTTGGATTCTCAGAAATATTTTAACTCACAATGTTCAAGTATTAAAGTTCAGAACTCGAGTATTATCAACACTCTCAATAAAACTCAAGCATTGTCTAAAAGTATTGATTTTTAACTTATGAAAAACCTTGATACTTGAGTATTAAAGCACAGAACTTGAGTATTCTTCAATACTTTTCATACAAACTTGATGACTTGATCACAAAACTCGAGTGTTTCACTAAGAACAATTAATCATCAACAATTTAAGCTTTATAATTTCTGAAATCATTTTGTTATCATCAAAATAAGGCATCAACATTCTCCCCCTTTTTTATGATGACAAAACCTTTTTAAAAAAAGGATGAGGAATTATGAGCTTAGGTTTTCAAAGATGCATTTTATGAAATCAAAGAGACATAAATCCTGAAACCATACTATCATTCATGAATCATATCATAAGTCATAAAGCAAAAGAGCATAAGAATCAATACATAAAACTTGAAACATAAGAGTAGAACACATAAATCTTAAAAGCACATCTGATTTTCTTTCTCCCCCTTTTTGTCATCAATCAAACAAGGGGTGAAGAAGGAGAGGAGGGAGTATGATCAGATGAAGGCTCTGGAACAGGAGTGGGCTGAGGATCATTAACAGGATCAGAGGGAGCCACTAAAGTCAAAGGTGGTGCAGGTATAGGCTAAGGCTCTGGGTTCAAGATGGAGGATGAGAAGTCAATCATGGCCAATACAGCATCCGTAGGTGGATCCTCAGGTGACTGAGATGGAGGTGGAGGAGGATCAAAGGTAGAAGCCTGAGAATCTCTGATAAACTGCTCAATAGATGATACCCTGCTGTCTAACCCAGAGACTTTGCCATCCAAGCTAGCCACAAAACCCTGTAAAGCATCAAACTTCTCCAAGAGAAAATCTTTAAACTTGATGAGATTCAGAGACAAAGATATAACTGCTGTATCCAAGGTCTTCCCTGTGAAGTGATCATTTGCAGCTCTAAGTAATGAGTCCATATACTGATGAGTCTGACCCTGAAAATGAGATATGAACTCCTCACTCATTCTTCTGAACTCAGTTTCCATGTAGTTCTGTAAGGCTGCTTGGGTAAATGATGGAGCAGAAGATGGCTGAGGTGGAGCATATGACTGAGCAGCAAATAGGATGTGTTTCTCAACCTTTTCAGCTATGTACCAAATCTGATGAAGATCTAGAATGTAAGAGACATGGCAGGGATATGGTAAAGTCATCCTTTTGGAGTTTGAGAATCTGAACCTCCACATTTCATTGAACACAAGCTGTCCAATGTTCCTCTTTTCCTTTCCCATTATTGATGCCAAAATGTGATAATCCATATGAGCCAGGTGAGTATAGTTCTTACTCTTATTCACTAAACATCTAGAATAGATGTAGTGAATAGTCCTCTGTATCACTGGCATAGAGGCTGGATCAAAAGACAAATTTCCTGGATACTCTTCCCCTGGTCTTAGCAACTCATAAATTTCCTTTTCTGAAAGATCATTTAATTTTTCATCAAAGGTGTTAGTGCCAAGATAACTATTCAGATCATCAGCAGTAATATTTATGCTCTTTCCTCTAATCTTGGTAATCATAGAGTGATGAGTAATGTTTCCATTGTCATCTTTAAAAGAATTGGACTTCATATTATTATAGAAGATTCTAACAATTTTAGGGGAAAAAGGCTTGTTAATCTCAATCAATCTTCTATAATGATCCAGGTATCCCACCACATCTATTCCTAAAGCCTTTCTATCTTCCAAGTTCACATAAATTGCAGGACACAGAGCACGGTTTTTATATTTCAACTCATAATCATCACGATCCGTGATGTATAGTGTGTCTACAACATAACCTTCAGGAGGCTTTAGTGTGGTTACATTTTTCTTGGAACCTCTTCTAGATGATTCTCTAGGGCCACTTGCCTGTGTTTTCCTCTTCTCTTTGGGACCATCTTTCAAGGAGAAATGCTTCAGTTTCAGAGTCTGAGTCTTGAGCAGATGAGGGAATAGGGGCTGAAGAGGATTGCATTGAAGCTTTACCTTTCAAGATTAACTTGGGTTGGTTGGAGAATGATTTTTGTTCAGAGACAGTGATAGTTCCCTCTTCCTCGGAAGGCTCAATAATCCTCACCTTCTTAGATGATGCTGATTGGGATTGAGAAGGGCTAGAGGATGATGCTTTGGATCTTTTGGTACGGGCCATGATGTTTTAGAAGCAAGAAAATATGAGATTTCGGAGAAAAATTGGAAGAGTGGAACACCGAGAGCATGGGTGAAGAATGATAAAAATCTGTGGATTAAGGGTGTTTTTAATGGAATAATTTGAGGGGTTTTGATGGTTTTAGGTAGTCGCATAGTATGTAACTGATTTGAGAGAAGATGCAACTGTTGGATGGATGGATTGGAGAGTACTCGAGTGAAGAAAATGGGGTTAGGGTTCGACTGAACATTAAAAGAGGGATTTTGACGATCAAATGCGCTAACACTCGAGTATTGTGTTTCAGTACTCGAGTGTTGAGTGAAAACATGCCAAACGCTATAGTATTGCTATGTCAGCACTCGAGTATTGTACCAGAGAAGATGAACAGACAAGCCAGTACTCGAGTATTAGTTCTGAGTACTCGAGTGTTGAGCCTCGCTTGTCAACACTCGAGTATTGGTTACTTGAGTATCGGGGTCCTCTTTTCTTCAAAAAAAAAAAAAGCCAGCACTCAAGTATTGCCATGGAATACTCGATTATCGGAGTCCTCTGTCACTAAAACACTTCAACACTCGAGTATTTGGATTCTAAAGTTCAAAATACTCACCACACAAGTGTTGAGATAGAACACTCGAGTATTACCTTTACTTCCATTCAATACTCGGGTATTTGAATTCCAATGACGCTTAGTGCTCGAGTGTTGATTTCCAGAACTTGAGTGTTGCTCCACAAGTCCTCACTTGAACCTGAAACTCGAGATTTTCAACATTTTAAACAGTTAACATTCGAGTAATACCTCATAACACTCGAGTGTTCATAAACAATTGTTTAACACTTCTTTTCTCTGCCTTCAGTACTTGAGTTTTGACTTCAAGTGCTTGGTTCAACACCTACAAAACTGTGTCAAAACGTTCCGAAGCTTAAGTTAATAATGATATAATCATCAAAATAACATTAAATCAAAATTATACTTACAATTCATTGGGATTTACCATTCCCAATTATCTTTTGATCTTCATGAATTGTTCTCTGGCCAAAGGGTTTGTGAAGATATTAGCTAGCTGAAGATGAGTAGGAATGAATTCAACTTTGATGTCTTTATTTTGCACATGATCCCTAATGAAATGGTGTCTAATGTCAATATGCTTAGTCCTTGAATGATGCACATGATTCTTTGAGAGGTTTATTATGCTGGTGTTTCACAGAAGATGGGAATTTCCTTGAAAATCATTCCCAAATCCTGGAGTTGATGCTTCATCCATAAAACTTGAGCATAACAGCTTGCAGCAGCAACTCAACAATAAGGGCCAAATCGACAAATTACAAAAGGATTTAAGATCCATAGCTAAGGAAAAATAGGAAAGAAAATGCCTATAGACAAGAAAGATCATAATTGACCAAGTCTCGAGTCTTGAGAATTTAAATAAAAAATGACTAAGGGGCAAAATGGTCATTTGGCCTAAATGACAAGGGTAAAATGGTCATTTTGATTAAAAAGGCATGGGGCATAAAATATCATCAAATAATAAGCACATTTTGGTAATTTGATCAAAAGTCAAAGTTGACCAAAAATGTCAAAGTCAACCAAGGGTAAGGTTGGAATTAAGAAAAAGTAGAAAAAGTGATGGCATGTTGGTAATTAAGAAAGAAATAAGAAGGTAGTGGCATTTTGGTAAATAAGTGGAAAGTAAGACAAGTAGTGTCATTTTCGTAATTAAGGGATTTCGAAGTTAAGGATGATTGAGAAATAATTATTTGAGGTAGCATGAGTCCTAAAATGCTAGAGACCCAAACTGAGAAAAGTTTATTTGGGTTCTAAAATATTTGATAAAATTATTACCCAGTGTTTGGTACGGGCAGTTTCATTGCATGGAGAACAACAACACCCGATAAGCCCGAAAAAATATTTTCTTAGAAAATTGGCCGCCGAAAGCACATTTTACGGTATTGCACGCAAATCAAGGAATCCTGACGAGTTACGAGGGAAACTCGGAGATGCTATGAGCAAGGACATGATGCCACCTAGGCAAGGAGGGCTAGGGAATGGCACCACATGAAAGATAAAGTTTCCAGAAAAGTAAAAAAATAGTTACTCGTGTAAAGGTTACTTTACGAAAATACGTGCCACTGGATCAAATAACCAGGGAGCCAGTAGTTTAGCCAAGTCTTGGAGCCCAAGCTAGAGAGTAATAATTACAGCTTTATGAGAACCACAAGGAGCTTGACACTTGGCACAATCTTAAGCCTTAAAGAGCTAAACTTGGTCCCCAAGTTTTAATCACATCCATGCATCTTTCAAGAAGGCTTTTAAGTGACTAATCCTCTCCTTTTTGCTCCAAATTTCATCCACTCTCTCCCTCTCATGGTCTGATTTTTATCTCCCTTCTCTCTAGCAAAGAAGCCATTTTCAAGGAAGAAAGGAGAGCACCAAGCTTCCATAACACAAGGTAAGGTGTTCTAGCAACTAGATCTCCCTCTTTTCTTGAGTCTTGCAACTTCTACTACCTTTTCTCTTGAGTTGTTTCTTGAATCAGCTTCTCTTTTTGGAAGATGATGGCTAGGATTTCAATATTTGAAAATGGAAAAGAAAAGGTTTTAAAAGTGGTAAATAGTTGCAAGCTCTTTCTTGAGATGTAAAAGCTAGTTTGTTGGTTGTTGTTGGTTAGTTTGTGTTGTTGTAAAATTTTGAGAAGTTCAAGTTTATGGGGAGGTGCTGCCCAAATTTCTTTTGGTCTGAGGGAAGGTGGATTTGAGTAGATTAAAGATAAGAAAAGAGGTTTTGGAAGCAAGGAAACACATGGTTTCATGAGCAAAGTTGAAAAACCCTTCCTTTCGTTATTTTTACTGTTTTCGTCCAAGCTAAAGAAAAAATAGAAAGGCTGTGTTTTTGAGTGTTTTCATGGTTCCAATGGTTTCAAAATGATGTTTTGTGTAGGGTCAAGTCAAGAGATAGATTTTAGAAGTTTTAGGAACCATAAAAACCAAGCCTTGAACTTATAGGCTTGTTAAAAACCTAAATGGGGGTTTATTGCGTTTTTACAATTCTTATGGCAACTTGTTGGTTGTGTATTTACATGGATCTTATGCCATGATTTTTAGGATTTTAAGACCTCCAAGAGCATATTGGAAAGGTTATTCAAGAGAGCCGTAAAGTGAAAAAGAAAAGGAAAAGCTAAGATCTTGAGGTAGCAAAACCTACTAATCTCCTTTTATGTTTATGAAAATGAGTTGTGAATGTTACATGAACTTTTATGATGATTAAAGTGCATGATTTGTGTATGAAATGTGACTTTGTGCTATGGCCATATGCATATTCAAGTAAAGTTTATGTGTCACCTGTTTAGATGTTCATATTGTGTAAATATGCCAAATGATACTCTCTTTTGAAGTTGCTATTGTTGTACCCTAGCATCTGTATAAGAGGAACAATATGAATGGGTGATTCATGCATGCATGAAAATGAGCTAGGAAGGCTAAAGTATGATAAGAAACCAATCATGCATGCTAAAGGCAAGTTCATGAACCAAAAAGAGGTTTTGGTTAATTTAAAAATAGCAAATGAGCTTTAAAGAAGTTTGTAAATTTTTGGAAGTGTACATTAAGAGATGTGGTTTTTCAAAGTTAAGGGAAAAACTGGAAAAACTGGCAGTGACCACTTGGACATAGCCACGGTGTTTGAATAAACTGTATCAAATGGGCAAGAATTGGAACCAATGAGTATTTTTTCCCTATAGTTCACTTAATAAGAAAAATTAAGAAATTGGAATCGCTCAGTTTTGAATTTTCAAGAATTAATTATGATTTTTCAAAGTTAAACCAAAAATCAGGAAAAAGACCCATGAACAGTACCAGCGTTTTTGAAAAATTAGTTCACAATTTTGGGTTAAACCTTGATATCCAAAGCCTAAGAGTGATTCATAAGTGATTTAAAATAAGAAAATAGGGGGAAAATAGGAGATGTTACACATCCTCTCTTCCACCCATCCACTCCATAATAAAGGTATAATGGGAAAAATTATATCTCTACTATATTTATTTTAACTAATTTTAGTACGTTCCTGCTTTGCTTAATTTGTAATCAAGTAACATTGTCAAATATGAATATTTATCAAATAAATTTAAATAATTTGTCTCTAGCAAATCCTACAGCATCTACCACATGCATTGAAAGACAATTTTGGTCCTTTCATTCTTATGTTATTTGCAAAACACATATATCAATTTATATATTGTGAAATAATAGAAGGAATAATTAAGACTAGAAAAAGCACCAAATGTACATCTAGAAAAAACCATTGGGTTCGAATGGGAATGGTAATGAGCATTGCTTACTATTCTTACATTGAAATATTGAAATTTTTGTGTCATTGATATGTGAAATACTTATCTCTATGTTTATCTCTATCTCACATTCTTAATACAATAGCTAGATAACTAAATTCTAAATAGTAAGAAAAGTAGTTAAATTAGTTATCTCTAATAAATGGGTATTTGCTTTCCTAAAACACCAATATTAAATGTATGTGCATCCGAGGTACTATAAGCATCATTAATAAGAATATTTTGAGGGAGAATTATATATTTGAAAGACAAAATGAATTGAGATATAATATTTATAAATAAAATAGACTTCTATTAAATTTTTACATTAAATATTAGAGGCAATATATTTTTTTAGATTTTAACATAATTGAGGAAGATAAGTGCTCCTACTAAAAAAGTCGATGTTGATAGTCAAATATTATTTGATGATCGATGAAAGAAAAGACTTAGAGAAGGTGAAGACTTTAAGTGCTACATTTAAAAAAGTCGATGTTGATAGTTGAATATTATTTGATGACCGATGGAAGAAAAGACTTAGAGAAGGTAAAGACTTTAAGTGCTCCACTTACAAAAGTCGATGTTGATAGCCGAATATCATTTGATGACCGATGGAAGAAAAGCCTTAGAGAAGGTGAATACTTTAGAACTGAACGTAAGAGATGAGGAATTTTTAAGGTAGGGAATGATCTCCCTCCTTTTTCTCTCCGTAGCCCCTTTGGTCACCGTTGGATCAAGATCCAATGATTCATATTTAATATTTTTACAAAAAAGATAATAATTTTATATAAAAATATATAAATAATTTAAACTATTATTATAATTTGATTTCAACAGCTACAATAAAAAATGGAAAAGATTTACTTTATAACAATATTTAATATTTTTGAATTTAGATCAAAATTTAAAATTTATTTACGAGCTTTTTAAATAAAATTCTAATAATATTTTTATAAAATATTAAATGCCGACAACTGGTCTTGATCCAATGGTGATGAAGGAGGAGGAAAAGAAGAGGAGTGGGATCCAATAGTGATAGAAAATAATTTTATTTTATTTAAAGTGAACATTTCAGTGAGAGTAATCTTTTACTTTTCTTATGTGGAAAAATTTGCTTACAAATTTGGAAAGGCATTTGGCAAAAGAGGGAGGTAGAAGAAAATTCCATGATTCTTGTTGTGTACTTATCAACAAGTATATCTCCATTGAATACTATTTTGTTTTTAATTATAATAGTTATCTTATCGCGAAAATGACAACTACAAATGAATCATGAATAAAGCACATTTATAATTAAGAAATTATATTTGGTCAGAAAAAGGTAAGATATTGTGTACATAAAAATATTATGATTATATTTAAGAAGTTATGGCTTAATTGATGAATAGGCCTTTGGAAAAGAGAGGATGGACCAATAAGTAATAACCCTCCATACAAGTTTTGCATAGTTGACACATTTTTTCTATGAAAATATAATGTTGACCAATGAGTCAATCATGCGTGGAAAACGATTGCTAACCGTATTTTTACTTTCAAGAATTGAAAATCATATAAAATTATTAAGTACTACCACTATCTTTATTGTAAGAGCTAATTATTTGTTTTAAGAAGATTAAAAAAAAAGTTAAATACACTATTTAAAAGTATTTATATAAAAAATCGTTGAATACCCATAAAAAATGTTTGGTGAATTCATTTATATATGGTTAGACAAAAGTGAGGATGGTGATGGTCATTGCTTACTATTCTTGCGTGGAATTTTTACACAATTGAGATGTGAAATATTCATTATATTTATTTTTTCCTTTGAATTCTTGTGTGATTTTCAAACACATAGATCAATGTTAAGGCTTCGTTTGGTATGCTGGAAATAGAGCCATGGAACTGAAATTGGGGTTGGAATTGCAAAATTGGGTTATTTGGACCCACTTCCATGGAACTAAAAATAGGTTCCATGGAAGTGATCTCACTTCCCACCTATACTCCATGGAACTAGCCTCACTTCCATGGAAGTGAAATTATAGGACCATTATGCCCTCTGCATATCTCAGACGCGACCCACGTCTGTGACCGACGATACGCGACCCCCACCCCGGCGACGATCGCGACCACCCCTAGCGATGATCTCCGGCCACAAACTGGCAACGAGCGTGAGGGTGACGAGCTGGCGCGATCTCCTACCACAGACTGCCGATGAGCCCAGAGGGCGATGAGCTGGCGCGATCTCCGGCCACAAACTCGTCGATGGTTGCTTAGCTGCTATTGGCATTGATGGTTTCTGGAGTTGTGGCGTGATCTCCGGCCACAAACTTGTCGACCCAGCTTCTTCGTCGCCTGGTCAGAGATGCTGTCGTGGGAGAGGGGAAAATTTTTTTGTTTTGGGGGCATATTAGAATTTTAACATTATAAATATAAATATTAGATTAAAATAATACCCCACTACTTCCAACATACCAAACAAACTTTTAATCTCAATTCCACTTCCAGTTCCACTTCCAATTCTACTTCCAGTTCCACTTCCAATTTTAATTCCATCAAAACCAATTCCGCGTACCAAATGGGGCATTAGGTGAAGTCATTTACATATAGTTAAAATCGAAGGGATAATTAAGACTTGAAAAGGGCACTAAATGTATGTCCAGACAAAACTATTGGTTTTTCCAAAGACAAGTTCAAAGTGGGAAGGGGGGGATTGCTTACTATTCTCACATTGGAATTTTTGTATAATTGAGATGTGAAATATCTATCAGTGTCTCTTATCTTTAGTATAAAAGGCAAAAAAATAATTCATAAATATTAAAAAACAGTTAATTTGTGATAAATTGGTATTGACTTTTCTAAAACACATTAAATTTATGTGTATTCAAGGTACTTTTTGATGGAAACCCTTTAACATATATGATCAATAAAGATCTTTTAAAGGGAGGGAAATTATATATGTGGAAGATAAAATGGATTGAGATATAATATTTAGGATTAAAATAATCTCTTATTTAACTTTTACATTAAAGACGAGAGGCAATATATTTTTTAAATCTTAACAAAAATGAGGGAGAAAAGTGCTCCACCAAAAAAAATGATATTGATAATCACACATCATTTAATAACGAATATAAAAGAAGACTTTTAAAAGGTGGAGACTTTAAAATCAGACGAATTAAGAAGGGAACTAGCATTCCTCATTTACCTTACTCATTTTCCTCTCATTTACCCCTCGGCCCGTTCGTTCCTTTGGATCAAGACGCAATGATTTGTATTTAATATTTTGTAAATATATCAATATAATTTTATATAAAATTTATAAATAAATTTAAATTGTTAAAATTTGATCCGAACAACTCATGACTATAGTAAAAAAAGTGGAAATTTTTTACTTTAAACAAATAATAATCTGTAGCTATGAATTGTTCGGATCAAATTTTAACTGTTTAAATTTATTTATATATTTATATACAAAATTATAATGATATGTTTATAAAATATTAAATGTAGATAATTGGATGTTGATCCAATGATGATGAAGGAGGCAAATGAGAGAAGTCGGATGCAGTAATGACAAAAAAATTATCTCATTTGAAGTAAAAATCACAGTGAGAGGAATCTTTTACTTTGCTCATCAATTTGGAAAGGCATTTGGCAAAAGAGGAATTAAGGAGAAAATTCCATGATTCTTGCTGAGTCTTTATCAATCAATACTATCATACAATGATAAGAGAAAACAATTTCCATTCAATTTGCCTTAGATTCAAAATGTCATCTATATCTCTATTGAATACCATTTTGTTTTTAATTAGTTATAATAGTTATCTTATCTAGGATATAACTACAAATGAATTATGAATGAAACATATTTATAAGGGTAATAGGCAAAAATAATCGAGAGCTTTCGCATATGGGCACTAGGCACATTTTGAATAAGAATGGGAATTACTTACTATTCTCACATTTGGAATTTCTATATAATCAAGATGTCAGATATTTATCACAGTCTCTCATCTTCAATACAAGAGGTTGAAAATTAATTTTAAATATTTGAAAAAATAGTTAAATGTAGATGCATTCGAGATACTATTTGATGGAAATCTTTTAACACACACTACCAATAATGATATTTTGAAGGAGATGAAAATTATATATGTGGAAGATGAAATATATTGAGATTTAATTAATAGTTTAGGAATAAAATCAACTCTTATTTAAATTTTACATAAAAAAATGGATGCACTATATTTTTTGGATTTTAATAGAATTGAGGAGAAAGTGCTCCATTAAAAAAAGTTGATGTTGATAGGCACACATTATTTGATGACAACCAGAAAAGAAGACCTACAAAAGGTGCTGATTTTAAAACAGGGTAAAAACGATGAGAAATTATTAAAGGAACGAGTTTCCCTCCTTTACCTTCCTCACATTTTCCTCTCATTTACTCCTTGACCCTTTCATCCATATTAGATCAAGACATAATGATTCATATTTAATATTTTATAGAAATATCAATATAGTTGTATATAAAAAAAATATAAATAAATTTAAATTGTTAAAATTTGATCCGAACAATTCATTACTATAGTAAAAGAAGTGGGAAAATGTAGTTTAAGTTAATAATAATGTACAGTTGTGAACTATCTGATCAAATTTCGACTGTTTACATTTATTTATGTATGTTTATACAAAATTATAATGATATTTTAATAAAATATTAAATGTGGACCATTGGATCTTGATCCAAGGGTGATGAAGGAGGTAAAGGAGAGAAGTCAGATCTGGTAGTGATAAAAAAATTATCTTAAAAATGATCCTACACTTGTCTAGACAACATCAACATCCTTCTACCATGATTGACTACTTCTCAAAACATGATGAACAACTTTGGCTGCCACGTTTCATTTGCTAGATCTCTGACATTGTGATGCATTGATCAATGTATCCGTCCTCGGAGTTTAATTTTACGCATACTGAATTAGAGGAACCCGAACGACTGACTCATTTGTAGTCTGTCCTATTTGCATTGAATAATGATATATATTTTTTCATTCGTAGTGGTCCGAAATTCCAACTCACCAAAAACTTGTGCTTATTTTTAATGTCAACGTCAAACAGTTTGAAGTTAAAACAATCTTTAGACGGGCTCTTAAACATTGGCGTTGGCCGAACCTACCCACCTCATGATGGGAAAGCAGAGATAGAAATTCCAAATGATTTATTAATTAGGCACTGTGACAATTATTTACAAATGATGATCCAATCTACATACCTTGACATTCTACAACATTTGTCTGATTCTGAATATCTAATGAATAAAGTTATTCTATCACCAACTGTTGAAGTGGTAATAATAAGGTATGTAGGAAACAGCTTGTAACAAGAAGCGAAACCAATATTTGAAGATTAAAATTTAATGCTTGGAGCATAGCCCATAAGAACGAACAAAGGAAGCAATAAAGAGCATATGCTTCCTTCAGATTCATGACCCAATCGATGTCTCCATTGTACTTTGGTGACCGACACCATCAAGTTATATCCATTACGCGTCTAAAGCCAAAAACGTTTTCCAGATATAAAAATATTCATAAACTTTGAAATATCAGCAAAAAGGACATAACGTTCTGTAGAAGGAAACGTTGAGTTCTACCACATTAAGTTGCTTTAACGATCATATCATTTTTATTCTTACTTATAAGTTTATGAGTATTTTTACACATAAATCATTTTTATAAAAAAATAAGAATGGATGGAGATAACAGAGAAAGGTACAAGGACTCAGTCGTCATGACTTAGAGTACAAGGACAGAATTATAAACTCAGCAAAACTATAAGAATTAAATAATTAATTTTAATTTAAACAAATATAGTTCCTCTTCGATTTTCTGAAAGAAAAAAAAAAGAAAAGAAAATTGGTTGGCTACTACCTTCCGCTCAAACCAAAATTACAAAGGAGGGGGAGCTTTTTTTTTAAAATTATTTCAATACTATGTGATCCGACTAAGCCACAAAATGTAAACTTATATCATCAGTTAGCCTTGAAAATGGATCGAGAATATTAATTTTGATTTCCAAGGATTGTATAGTGACAACCCTAGGGTCGTTCTCACCGGAAGCGGATTGTGTACCAATAGTCCTTAGCTTGTGATTATGTTCGTGACGCAAATGCAAATGGTTTCTCAATTCAAGATAAACTATGTTCCTAATGCAACTGCAAAATTCAAAACTTATTTTTGGTATTTTCAGGCGGCAAAGAAAAGTAAGGCAGATTTGGATTAACAAGGGACTGTTATGGTGGATTCCTCTTGAAAATGAGCTAGGCCATCATAGTTCGCAAAACATTAGGTAGAGTTTCAACTTCCGCACTAAGTTTTCGAAATCACAAACCCTAACAATTCGTATGGGTCCAGAGCGTCATACGATGATCTCCTTCTAAATCCCCACACGACTTGTTAGGTCACAAATAACATGCAATGAACTCCATTCCATGAAATCCTTGAAGCGTTCTTAGTGTGTGTACGAAAATCGCAAAGTGACAAAATCAACTCCATGCATGTTGACTCTAAAACCAAGCACAACTCGGATGATAGAAGAGAATAACAAGACTTTATTGAATAAGCAAAATGAACTCCATTTCATTTTGTCAATCACAAAACAACTCAATACACAATAATCCAAGTTTGGCTCAACCGAGGCCAAGTATTTACATACAAATCACAAAGTCCAACTCAGATTCTAAGTAATCCATAATGTAAATACAGATTGAAAGTAAATACTCCCCTTTCGGCACTTCGAACTCCGGCTCACTACATCTTCAAGAAGTTGGAGATGCTTAGCTCCTCATGGATGGTAGAGACAGCAGATGAATGAAGCATGATGAATGGATGAATGGTAAAGGTAATGGATGAAGATAGGGTTTGGAGAGTGTGTAGATGAGAGAAAAATGAGTGTGTGTGTGTGTGTGTGTGTGATTCTGCCTTCCTTCCTCAGCCTCCTCCCCTTTCTGGTAAAAAATGACCTAATTTAGCGTTAGAAACCGTCATGGGTCAGATCCATCAAGCAGGGTCGGGTTATTTTCCTACTGAGGCAAAAATTCAGGTTCTGCGCGATATTCACCGCGGCGAATATCAGGGTTCGTCGTGGCGAACCTCACCCGAGAGTCCTTTGCCTGACTTCTTGAAATTTGGCCGTGGCGAATGTTGAAATGTGCCGCGGTGAAATTATCCAGAGCTGCTTCCCCTGCCTTTTGCAAGGAGTTCCTGAAATGAAATAACAACTATGAGCAGTATCATTTGCTCATGATGCAATTTAGGCACAATAAATCATTATTCATTGCATAGGTGCCCAAAATCACATTAATCCAAATCAATAACTCCTAGTCTACATTTAAGCACAAAAAGGTCATGTATGGGCTAAAATTGACTCTAACACTCTAAAAATTCAAGTAGAAAACTAATATAAATAAATTTCAATCACTATGTTATAGAAATTTTTTTTATTATATTTGAAGTACTTCCTCCGGTCCACAATATAAAGCATTAACCAATTCATCAAACAATAAAATGGTATTTAACTCATTAAATCTAATTAAAATTGAAGCATTTCTCAAACTTTACTCTTATTAAATGAGGCGTCAAAGTAGAGAGAGAAATACAATGAGTTAAATTTAATCATTAATTAAAAAGGTATGATTGAAAAATGATCAATAATTATACTGTAAGTGACTTGTATTGTGAACCAATTGAGGGAGATCAATTGTTTTCCGAAAAAAAAAGGAAATTGATGTTAATAACAACACATCATTTGATAACAAATACAAAAGAAGACAAATAAAAGTAAATACTAATTTAAAATAGACGGAATAAATGAGAAATTAGTACAACACTAAAAGAAAAAATCTATAGAAATTTATTATATTAGAGTTAAACATTACGGAGGTGAATCTTTTATATTTACTCATGTGAAAAAAAATTTCCTATATTAAAAAGGCATTTGATCAAAGAGAGAGGGAGAAGAAAATTCCATGATTCGTGTTGTGTCTTTATCAATTAATACAATCATACATTGATTATAGAAGAAAATTTCCATTGAATTTGCCCATGATTCAAAATGTCCTCATTATCTCTGTTGAATACTATTTTGTTTTCAGTTGTAATAGTTATCTTCTGTGAGGACATGACCATTAAAAATGAACTATGAATGAAGCCTATTTACAAGTAAGAAATTATATTTGGTCAGCAAAAGGTAAGACATTATATAAGTAAAATATTATGATTATATTTAAAAATACTACTTCTCATTTAAAATTACTTCTGTTGTTATTTTTAAAAAAAATTTGTTGAAAAGAAAAAGTTAGATATATGTTTTCATTTTATTTGAGGTGAAATTATTGTGAGATGAGGCAGATTTTATTTTTCTAGCGGGGAGAAGTTTTGGTTAAATTGATGAAAAGACCTTTGGAAAATAAGAGAGGTTGAACCAGTCAGTAATAACCCTCCACACAAGTTTCATATGAAAATCAAATGTTGACCAATATATCAATTATATATAGAAAACGTTTGCCAATTATATTTTTACTTTCAAGCATTTATAATCATATAAAATTATTAAATACGTATTCCGTTCCTTCATATAAGAGCTAACTAACTTTTATCAAGTAGATTAAGGAAGATAAATACAATACTTAAAAAATTATTTATACATAAAAAAAACTCTGAGAATATCTAAGTAAAATGTTTGGTGAATTCATTTATTCATAGTTAAACAAAAAGTAAGGATGCTGATGGGAATTGCTTACTATTTTGGAATTTTTTAAATTACTTCTGTTATTTTTAGTTGAAAAGAAAAAGTTAGATATATGTTTTCATTTTATTTGAGATGAAATTATTGTGAGATGAGGCAGGGAGAAGTTTTGGTTAAATTGATAAAAAGACCTTTGAACAATAAGAGAGGTTAAACCAATAAGTAATAATCCTCCGCACAAGTTTTGTATAGTTGACTCATTTTTCTATGAAAATCAAATGTTGACCAATGAATCAATTATATATCGAAAATGTTTGCCAATTATAGTTTTTCTTTCAAGAATTTAAAATAATATAAAATTACTAAATATTACATCTGTTCCTTAATATAAGAACTAACTAACTTTTATCGAATAGATTAAGGAAACTAAAAACAATACTTAAAATTATTTATACATAGGAAAAAACTCTTTGAATATCTAACGAAATGTGTGGTGAATTCATTTATATATTGTTAAACAAAAGTGAGGATGCTAATGGGAATTGCTTACTATTGTGGAATTTTTATACAACTGAGATGTGAAATATCTATTATATTTTTTAATTATTAAAGTAATAAATATTTTTCGTTAATTTTCATCTAAAGACATATGATATTTATTATTTCTAAAGTCATTTTTCTATCCCATTATTTTCAACCCTTTTCTTCAAATCAAACAAACAACGTTGATAAAAGTTTTGGACGTGAACAATTTATACATAAATATGTGATTTTCTATGATAAAAATATTTTTAAAAATTCTGCATTCAAATTTAAACCAGAGATAAAGATAATAATTAAACGACTAAAAAATACATTTATTCTCTTATATTTACACTAACTTTTAGTTTGTCTATGGAGTTCAAAATCTGCATTTTTATTTATTATTCTTAATATAGTTAATTTCGTCTATAAAATGTTGACTCAAAAAATTTTGAAAAAGGTAATTCTTCAATTAAATACTGACAAAATATTTTCAAATTAATTTGATTCTTTAATATATTTATTGTATATTTTAGAATTTAATCATGTTATATTAGCATTTAGTTGTATAATTACTAATTAAATAGTTTTACATCAACATTTCCCGTACAGTTAAGACTAAATAACTAAAAGTTTATTTTTAAATTTAAAAAATAAAATGAAAATGTGATTTAAAATTATATGATAAAATATATGTTAGTCCTGCGACTCATTAATTCTTTCTTGTAAAAGATGAGATCTAATAGGCTATATCACTGTGCACGTAATAAATTATGCATACCTTTTACTTCATAGCTATTTTTTATAAGTTACAAATTGGAATTTGTACGTCTTCATAAGTTACATTTAGAATATATAATGGATTCTTATTTTTATTTTTAATTATTCAGATGTCTTTCTTATATCATTTTTCTGCTAATTCTTTCTCATATTTCTTCCATTCATTCTCTTCATAAATAAAAGTTTTAATCGGTGAAAACGCTCTTTATAGAATAAATCATGAATTGCTTAAATTAAATATTTATTTTAAATCATCATGGTAGCCAAATCACAAATGTAAATTGAGTAAAATTGATCATCAAACCATCACTGCATCGCATTGGAATCTTTTTACTTTTCTCATTTAGCAAAAGACCTTTAGAAAATAAGAGAGGGTGGACCAATACGCCCATGACCATCCAGCAAGTTCTGTGTAGTAGACTCATTTTTATATAAAAGCATAATGTTGACCGATGAGTCAATGATACCTGAAAAAACATTTGTCACTTTTAACATTGAGGTTAAAGAAATTAACACACTAATTAAAAGTATTTATTTTATGTATAAAATTAAATTATATATTATTTTATAAGTCAAACAAATTATTTAAAAAAATGTTACATACAAGTACTTTTAAGTATTATTTAAATTTCTTATTCTCTTAAATAAAAGTTAATTGACTCTTATATTAAGTATTGAGGTTAATATGTTGTTAGAGGCTTGAAGCTTGAAGAACATCATACATTCCTCTTAAAATTATTTAACCACTGTGAATTAACTTATGGAAATTTGAATAATTTGTGTATTAAAAAAACTTATAAAGTGCAACACGCCTATAGAAACTCTTTGGATAAAAAATGTATAGGGAAATTATTTATATATAGGTAGACAAAAGTGAGCATGGTCATGGGGATTGCTTAGTATTCTTCTGTGAAATTTTTTATACAATTGAGATGTTAAATGTCTTTTATATTATTAATTATTAAAAGTAAGTAATATGTTTACGTTATCTTTATTTCAAGCCAAGCATGATATTTATTTTACAAAAGTCATTTTTTCTATCCCATTTGTTTTCCACCCTTCTCTACAAATCAAATAAGGGATTTTTATTCTAAAAAGTTTGGTTAATAAAATTTTCGGACATAAGCTATTTGTAAAAAAATGATAAAAAATAGCAGGCTATATCACTTTGTATTTTTTATTTGGCTAACTATATCACTTTGTATAAGTAATAAAGAATGATGCGTACCTTTTACTTCTTGGTGTTTTTTATGAGTTAAAATTTTAGAATGGATTTTTTGTCCAACTTTATAAGTTACATTATGGACATGTCAAATATTTAATACATTTTTTAATCTTTAGTTAATTACATGTCTTTCTCATAGTATCTTCACACTTGTTCTTTCCCATATCTCTTTTATTCATCCTCTCCATAAAATGAAAGATGTTTTAAAAATGTTTTATTTTTCACATATTTATTGCATATGACCAATTTTAAAAAGCACGTGAGCGAGTATCCTCAATTATCAAGTTTTCACATTACTATTGTGTGCTGACCAACACGCGTAGAGGCCAAACACTTTGTAGAGAGGTTATTAACTGTTATGTGAAAATTTTGCTTACACCCCTTATGACACTATAAATACCAATAATTGTCAAGCGTTGTATGCCAACCATATGAAAGAGACTTGAATATCATGGCCTTCTACGACCATGCTATTGTGTTCATTTTGATTTCCACGTTAATCACCTTACAACTAAATCCTTCATGCATATGCGAAGCATCATTTGATTATCAAGATCTTTGCATTCCTAGTGAGCGACAAGCCCTTTTCAATTTCAAGCATCATCTTCTTGATCCTTCTAAAAGGCTTGCCTCATGGTCTAATGGTAACACACATTGTTGCAATTGGACATCAGTTACTTGCAATCATGTAACTGGTCATATTCTTGAACTTCACCTCACAACTTATATTCCTTCCTTGTACTTCGAATATGAAGCATATGAGGCATCAAGGTTTGGTGGTGAATTGCATCGTTCAATACTTGATTTGAAAAGGCTAAGTTTATTGGACCTGAGTGGCAATGATTTTAAAGGCCTGCAAATTCCAAGTTTTGTTTACTCAATGAAGAGCTTGACATATCTTAACCTCTCTTATGCTGGATTCAGTGGAAGTCTTCCTCACCAAATAGGAAATCTCTCTGGTTTACTCCACCTTGACCTTAGAGGTAATCATTTCACTGGAAAAATTCCTCATCAAATTGGGAATCTATCACATCTACTCCATCTTGGCCTCTCTGGTGATTTTCAATATGATGTGGATGGTACGCCATTAATATTATATGGAGAAAATCTTCAATGGATATCATCTCTTTCTTCACTTCAATATCTTCATTTAAGTTATTTTAATCTATCCAATGCATTTGATTGGTTGCCTACTTTGCAAGCTCTTCCTTCTTTAACAGAGTTACACTTGTTAGGCTGTGCTCTTCCTCACAATTTTCAATCAGCCACTGCCATCAACTTTTCATCTCTAACTGTTCTTGATCTTTCATTTTCTTTTGATTTCGGATTTCCTTCAATTCCAAAGTGGATTTTTCAACTAAAGAATTTGGTTTCTCTTAAGTTAAGAGATAATCAATTGCAGGGTTCCATTCCACATGGCATTCATAACCTCACTTTGATTGAAGATCTTGATGTGTCTAATAATTTGTTCAATTCGTCTATCCCTGATTGGTTATATAGTATGAGTCATCTCAAGTCTCTTGATCTCTTTTCGAATAGTCTACATGGAACAATTTCACATGCAATTGAAAACTTGACTTCGATGGTTACACTTTATTTGTCGTACAATCAGTTGGAAGGGCCATTTCCAAGCTCTTTAGCAATCTTTGCAACCTGAAACGTGTTTCTCTCTCTGGCAAAAATTGTAACCAACAAGTTTCAAAGATATTGGGCATATTCTCAAGATGTGCTTCAAAAACACTAGAGACTCTTTCTATAACTCGATCAAAACTTTATGGCCATTTAACACCCCAAATTGGGATTTTCAAAAATCTCCGTGCTCTTTCTCTTTCTGACAATTCTTTAAGAGGTACACTTTCTATACCATCAGGAAATCTAACCTCTTTGAATTTTCTTAGTCTTTTTAGAAATCAATTTGAGGGGAATCCTTTTGATGTTATCCAATCACTTTCTGAACTACAAAGTCTTGATATTAGTGATAACATTTTTCATGGAATCGTAAATGAATATCACCTTGCTAATTTCACCAAATTGTTTTATTTCGAAGCATCACGAAACAAGCTCAACTTAAAAGTAGCTCCTAATTGGAAGCCTTCTTTTCAAAAGGTGGGCTACTTGTCCATGACATCATGGCATTTAGGTCCCCACTTTCCACCATGGATTAGGTTATTGAAATATCTTGTTTACTTGTCCATAGCCAATAACAACATCTCTGATTCTATTCCCACATGGGTTTGGGATGAACTCCCCCATGCTTCTTATTTTGATTTCTCAAACAATGATATCCAAGGAGATCTTTCTTATACATTAAAGAATCCCATCAACATCACAACCATTGATTTGAGCTCAAATCAATCGAGTGGCCCTTTACCATACATATCGCCTCTTGTGGACTACTTGGACCTCTCAAGTAATTGGTTTTCTGGATCCACAGCCTCCTTCTTATGTCAAGAAAAGGAAGAGCCAATGATGTTAGGTTATCTCAACTTGGCATCAAATAATTTGTCAGGTGAAATACCTAATTGTTGGAAGATGTGGTCAAATAATTTAATGATTATCAAGTTTTGATAATAACCATTTCAACGGGAACTTGCCCTCGTCCATTGGATCCTTAACTTGGTTGAACTCATTGCAACTTCGCAACAACACACTCTCGGGAAATTTTCCTATTTGTCTCAAGAACAATACTAAATTGGTTTTCTTGGATCTCAGAGAGAATCAATTCTTAGGAATCATTCCATCGTGGGTTGGACACATGCTCCGAAATGTGAAGATACTTCTCCTGAAATCAAACAAATTCAATGGTGAGATTCCCAATCAAATCTGTTCTTTGAATTCCTTACAAATCTTGGATCTAGCAAAGAATCACTTGATCGGACGAATACCAAAGTGCATTAGCCACTTGAAGGTTATGAAAGTAAAGAACACAAGCTTAGAATCATACATGCTAAGCCAAGGAAATAGAAGTTCTTTCTTTGAATATATAACTAATGTGCTTTTGGAGTTGAAAGGAAGAGATGATGTATATGCTTCATTGGGCCTCATCACAAGCATATATCTTTCTGATAATAAGTTATCTGGTGAGATACCAAGTGAAATTACATCTCTTGAAGGGTTGCATTTTTTGAACATGTCAAAAAATGTCTTGAGTGGTAAAATTCCTCAAAATATTGGGGACATGGGATCGTTGGAGTCAATGGACTTGTCAAAGAATCAGCTTTGGGGCGAAATCCCATCAAGCATGTCCAATCTGAATTTCCTCAGCAAGTTGAACTTGTCTTTCAATAATTTGATGGGGAAAATTCCAACAGGAACGCAATTGCAAAGTTTTGAAACATCAAGTTTCATGGGCAATGATCTATGTGGCCCGCCACTACCAAAGAATTGTGATGATACATACAATGTTTCAAACTATGACCATGACAATGAAGAAGGGAAGGGAAATGTGATTGATTGGTTTTACGTGAGCATGTCATTTGGATTTGTTTCAGGATTTTGGGCAGTAGTTGGTCCTTTGCTCTATAGTAGATCATGGAAGTATACTTATTTCGGGTTTCTAGATAGCATGCGGTACAAACTTCAATCTTGTTGGTGTACTTAAGGTAAAAAATTGTGTGGATTTTAGTTTAAGGCTTTACAAGCATTTTTTATGTCGGTGCTTCTACTTGTTCAATGAGTTGGGCTTTTCAATAATGTAAGGCATGTTAGGCTAATTCCTAAATTTTTAGCTAGGATATGGACAATATGTTTGATAATGTATTACCATGTTGAAGAAAATGTCTCCAATTTGTTCGCTTTCTTCTTGGTGTTGTTGAGAATTATAACTTTTGCTAAAATGAAATTACATTAATTTATCTCACTTATCATTTGATATATATATATATATAATCTAATTATACAAATAAATAAATACTTTAAAGTAATGTATCTAATTTTTTAATATATAAAATAAAGTCAATTAGCTCTTATATTAAGGATTAGAAATTGTATATATTATCAACTTTAGCTCGCCTTAATCCCATCGAAATCAAATATGGTATGTGTGGAGAAATTCACCCAACCGATATAGCCTTTTTTTTTCTTGATAAGAAACGCTCAGCACCACCTCATATTCCTGTCCGTTACAAATTGCTTCATTTGCTGGCTAAGAATAAAGGGGCGGCAGGGTGCATAAGTATCCAATCTCTACAAACAGTGACTATTTTCAATTGGTGGCTAAGAAAAAAGAGCGATCCAATGCACAAGTGTCCCACTTAGTGGAAACTGGAAAGAGATAAATGTATGTAGTCTTACCTCCACAGGCGAAAAGGTTGTTTTCAACTGGTGGCCAATAACACCTACAACAATTCACAAGCATAAGCAGTAGCAAACTTCTGATTTGCAGCAATCACATCCTCTGTCAGGCAAAAATTCATTAAATACTCCATTATGTTGTTAGATTATTAAACTGAATATATTGAATATTCACATAGCATGTAGAGGATCGTAAAGCGCCAGTTTTATATATACTTCAAAGTTTTATTTATTATCTTTTCTAAGGATAAGCATCATTTTATTATAGACAATCTGATTTGAGATACTATTAGGAATTAAATGTGAACACCTCTCTCAGTAGAGATACGAATTGTGATTTATTATATTATAAGGGATTAATATTTTCCACTATACTCAACCTCCGTTGGTGTTTTTGTTTTTTTACATTAGAACACACATTTCACTAAGAGGCATCATATGGGCCTATCTTTGGGCTGTCATAGAGGATTTTGTACTTGACCAACAAATGAGCCTGAAAGTCTTGGTCATAAGAGCGTCCATTTCTATGAAAAAATGATAATTGGGCCATTAAAAAAAATTCTCTTGGATACTTTGAATTGAATTCAATGGGCCAATGGTAGAGATTCTTCTATATTCTATTTTGGTCGGTTGGTTATTGGTAATTTTGTCTTCACCCATAAGTATCTTAAAAACAATTTAATTATGAAATTTATCTATCTTTATCATGAGCTATTTAATTAATATGCCTATTATGTGAGAAATATCTTATTAGATTAACAAATTTTTAGGGAATGAGATTATTTTAAAATTTGTTAAGTTTTATGTTTTTTTTTTGGTGAGGCCATATCTACAACATTCCATCCATACGGTGAAGAATCTCACAGGATTGTAACCCACGTAATGGTTAGACCTTGCAGCCTGCCTTTTATGAGAGAGGTGCCTTGTGCCACTAGGGACACACCCAAGTACGGCCGATTTGGAGGGTAGTCAAGAGAACATTTTTTAGAGTTAAATTTAAAAAGTAAAGAAATGAGGTTATAAAATCTTAATAAAGATAAGGCTAAGATAAAAAGTAAGAAAAATCAATTAAAAGCTTTTAATTCCACTTCTTTATTCTTTTAAATCCTACTAACAAAATTTGCTCCTCCTCTCACTTTTCCTCCCCTCCCCTTGTACCACATAGACACTTAGGGGTTATTCAGTATGTAAGATTTGAAGGGTAGGGAAAATTTTGAGTTAAATTTAAAATAAATTGAAGAAATGAGTCATAAAATTTTAATGAAAATAAGGTGTAAGATAAAAGGTAAGAAAATTCAATTCAAAAATTTAAACCCCACTTCTTTATTTTTTTATATTCAACTTAAAATTTTTTTTCCTCTACTCATTTTCGCTCCCCCTTCCCTCATACAAAACAAATTAAAATAATCAAACTTGCCAACCAAAGCATTAATATAAATATATCAATAAACTTGTCAACATCCAAAAATGTATTGTTCAACAAACAAGTAAAATAGTACAAGAAAATCGGTTATTAATTTAACTTAGGAAATCTAAAGCAGATCATTTAACTTCCTTAATTTTTTAAAAAGTGGTCAACTCAGATTTATATCAAAGATGGAAAGCAGAATATAACAATGAATTGAAAAGAAGGGAGCTTGAACGTCAAGCATGTGCAGTGATGTGTTACAGACATGGGATTGGGTCAAAAGAACGTTCAACATTTAGGCAAAAGCATCTTCTATTAACATCCATGGCTCCCAAATGCGAGCTCCCTTCTTTCTTAATTTCACATTTATCGCACTTGCTGTCTTTTTTTTTTTTTTCCATTCTTTCTGCCCACCGTACAAGTTCATTTCTAACTTAGACCACACGCTTCAAGTATACTAACTTAATTTTCCATCTTTAAATGAAGATCAACTTTAGCCGGGAAATCGGTTTCCACCCCTTTTTTCAACCAAACTTCCCCGTTAATGAAAATCCATATTTTCCATTTCTATTAATTAACTATATGATTCTCTATTCCTCAGGTTCTCTCACATTTCTTTTTCCATCCATTTTCTATCCCACTCATCATCTCGCATAATTTGTAATCAAGTGACATAGTCAAATATAAATATTTATTAATCAAAATTTGTATAATTTGCATATAAAAAATCCTTAATGTCAAACACGCCTGTAGAAAAACACTGATCTTTTTGTCCTTTCAGTTCTTGTGTCAATGGTAGGTGAGTCGTTGGATAATTAAGACTAGAAAAAGCACTAAATGTATGTCTTGACAAGTTCAAAGTGGAATGGTAAGGGGAATTGCGTACCATTCTTGCATTGGAATTCTTGTATAATTGAGGAGTTTGATATCTATCACTGTTTTACATCCTCAATTAATTTTTAAATCTTAGAAAAAGTAGTTAAGTTAGCTATTTGTAATAAATATGTGTTGACTTCCCTAAAACACCCATTTAAACGTACATACGTCCAAGTACTTTTTGATGGAAACCCTTTAACACTGGCTAGCAATTAGGATATTTTGAAGGGGAATTATATATGTGCAAAATGAAATGGATTAAGCTCTAATAATTAAGACTAAAACAAACTTTTATTTAATTCTTATATTAAAGATCGAAGGTAATATATTTTTTTAGATTTTTATAAAATGGAGGGAGACAAGTGCTACATTGAAAAAAAATTAATATTGATAGTCACATTTCATTTGGTAACAAAATAAAGGCTTACCAAATTTGAAATCTTTAAAACGGGTTGAAGGGATGGGGAATATTATCAAAGTAGGGAACAAGCTCCCCTCATTTGCCTTCCCGACCTTTTCCTCTCATTTACAATTTTCATCACCGTTAAATTAAGATGTAATTATTCATATTTAAAATTTTATACAATTATATAAATAAATTTAAACTGTTAAAATTTGATCCAAACATTTTGTAGTTATAGTAGAAAAAAGCGAAAAAATTACTTTATAATAATTATGAATTTACATATTTTAATTTGTGAATTATATAAATAAATTTAAACTGTTAAAATTTAAGTTGTGAACTGTTCGGATCAAATTTTAAAATTTTAAATTTATTTACATATTTTTATGCAAAATTATAATGATATTTTTATAAAATATTTGATATGGACGAGTGGATCTTGATTCAATGGTGATATAGGAGGTAAAGGAGAGGAGCCGGATTCAGCAGTGATAGAAAAAATTATTTTATTTCAAGTAAACATTACGGTGAGATAAATCTTAGTTTTCTTATGTGAAAAAATTTGCTCATCAATTTGAAAAGGCATTTGGCAAATGAGAGATTAAATAGAAAATTCCATGATTCTTGTTGATTCTTAATCAATTAGTACTATCATACTCATAGGAGAAGAAAATTTCTATTTAATTTTTTTCAGATTCAAAATGTCCTATATATCTCTATTGAATACTATTTTATTTTTAGTTATAATAGTTATATTCTCTTATGACATGATAACTATAAATGAATTATGGATGAAGCATATTTATAAGTAAGAAATTGTATTTGGACAGAAAAAAGATAAGAGATTATATACTTAAGAATATTATAATTATATTTAAAAATACTACTACTCATTTAAAATTACTTCTGTTGTTATTTTTAAAATTTTTTAGATGAAAAGAAAAAGAATTTAGATATATGTTTTCATTTTATTTGAGATGAAATTATTGAGATGAGGCAGATTTTATTTTTCTAATGGGGAAAAGGTTTTGGTTAAATTGATGAAAAGACCTTTGGAAAATAAAAGAGGTTGGACCAACAAATAATAACCCTCCACACAAATTTTGTATAATTAACTCATTTTTTCTATGAAAATATAATGTTGACCAATGAGTGAATCAAACGTGGAAAACGATTACTGACCGTATTTTAACTTTCAAGAATTGGAAATAATATAAAATCATTAAGTACTACCACTATCTTTATTTTAAGAACTAATTAATTTTTTAAGAAGATTAAAAATGTTAAAAACACTACTTAAAAGTATTTATATAAAAACTCGTTGAATATCCATAAAAACTGTCTGGTGAATTCATTTATATATAGTTAGACAAAAGTGAGGATGGTGATGTGAATTGCTTACTACTCTTCGTGGAATTTTTACACAATTGAGATGTGAAATATTCATTATATTCATTTTTTTCCTTTGAATTCTTGTGTGATTTGCAAACAGATAGATCGATGTTAGGTGAAGTCATTTACATATAGTTATAATCGAAGGGACAATTAAGACTACACCAAATGTTTTTCTAGACAAAACTATTGGTTTTTTTTTCCAAAGACAAGTTCAAAGTGGGGAATGGGGGATTGCTTACTATTCTCACATTTGAATTTTGTATAATTGAGAAGTGAAATATCTATTAGTGTCTCACATCCTTAATATAAGAGGCAAAAAACTAATTTATAATTATTAGAAAAAGTTTAGTTATTTATCTGTGATAAATTGGTGTTGGCTTTTCTAAAACACCCAGTTAAATTTATATATATTCGAGATACTGTTTGATGGAAACCCTTTAACATTTATAATCAACAAAGATATTTTGAAGGAGTGAATTTATATATATTGAAGATTAAATGAATTGAGGTATAATATTTAGGATTAAAATAAACTTTTATTTAACTTTCACATTAAATATCAATGGGAATATCTTAACCTCTATGGTGCGGGATTCAGAGGAAGCATTCCTCACCAAATAGGAAATCTCTCTCGTTTGCTCCATCTTGATCTTAGAGGTAATGATTTCATTGGAAAAATTCCTAACCAAATTGGGAATCTATCAAATCTACTCTATCTTGGCCTCTCTCATGATTCTCAATGTGATATGGATGGGATGCCGATAACATTGTATGGAGACAATTTTCAATGGATATTATCTCTTTCTTTACTTCAACATCTTCATTTGCGTTCTGTTAATCTATCTAATTCATTTTATTGGTTGCTTGTTTTGCAAGCTCTTCCATCTTTGACAAAGTTACACTTGTTAAGTTGTATTCTTCCTCACAACTTTCATCTAGCCACTACTGCAAACTTTTCATCTCTACTAGCTCTTGATCTTTCCTATTCTCTTCATTTTGGATCTCCTTCTGTTCCAAAGTGGATTTTTCAACTAAAGAATTTGGTTTCTCTTAATTTAGCAGAGAATCAATTGTAGGGTGCCATCCCCACATGGTATTCATAACCTCACTTTGATTGAAGATCTTAATGTGTCTTGTAATTTTTTCAATTCTTCTATCCCTAATTGGTTATATAGTATGAGTCATCTCAAGTCTCTTGATCTCAATTTGAACAGTTTACATGGAACAATTTCACATGCAATTGAAAACTTGACTTCAATGGTGACTCTTGGTTTGTCATACAATGAGTTGGAAGGGCCATTTCGAAGCTTTTTAAGTAATTTTTGTAACTTGAAAATTGTTTCTCTATCTAGCAAAACCTGCAACCAACAAGTTTCAGAGATATTGGACATATTCTCGAGATGTGCTTCAAACACACTTGAGACTTTGTTTATAGATGAATCAAATCTTTATGGCCAATTGACAACCTAGATTGGGATTTTCAAAAATCTCCATGCTCTTTCTCTTGCTGACAACTCCTTAAAAGGTATACTTCCCATACCGTTAGGAAAGCTCACCTCTTTGAATTATCTTTGTCTTTTTGGAAATCAATTTGAGGGGAATCCTTTTGATGTTATCCAATCACTATCTGAACTACAAATGCTTGATATTAGAGATAAGCTTTTCCATGGAATTGTAAATGAATATCACCTTGCTAATTTCACCAAATTGTATGATTTCGAAGCATCACGAAACAAGCTCAACTTAAAAGTGGCTCCTAATTGGAAGCCCTCTTTTCAAAAGTTGCCCATATTGTACATGGAATCATGGCATTTAGGTCCCTGCTTTCTATTATGGATTATGTCATTGAAAAACCTTGAGGAGTTGTGCATAGCTAATAACAACATCTTTGATTCTATCCCCACATGGGTTTGGGATGAACTCCACGATGCTTCTTATTTTGATTTCTCAAACAATGATATCCATAGGGATCTTTGTTATACATTGAGGAATCCTATCAATGTCACAATGATTAATCTAAGCTCAAATCACTTGAGTGGTCCATTACCATACATATCTCGTCATGTGGATTCCTTAGACTTCTCAAGTAATTGGTTTTCTGGATCCGTAGCCTCCTTCTTATGTCAAGAAAAGGAAGAGCCAATGATGTTAGCATATCTCAACTTGGCATCAAATAATTTGTCAGGTGAAATACCTAATTGCTGGAAGATGTGGTCAAATAATTTAATGACTATCAAGTTTGACAACCATTTCAATGGCAACTTGCCTTGGACTATTGGATCATTAACTTGGTTGAACTCGTTGCAACTTCGTAACAACACAATCTCAGGAAATTTTCCTTTTTTCTCAAGAGTAATACTAAATTGGTATTCTTGGATCTTAGAGAGAATCAATTCTCAGGAATCATTCCATCCTGGGTTGGACACATGCTCCCAAATTTGAAGATGCTTCTCTTGAGATCAAACAATTTCAATGGTCAGATTCCCAATCAAATTTATTCTTTGAATTCCTTACAAATCTTGGATCTCGCAAATAACGACTTGATCGGACGCATACCAAAGTGCATTAGCCACTTGAAAGTTATGCAAGTGAAGAACACAAGCTTAGAATCATACATGCTAAGCAAGGGAAATAGAAGTTCTTTCTCTGCATATATAACTAATGTGCTTTTGGAGTTGAAAGGAAGAGATGATGTATATGCTTCATTGGGCCTCATCACAAGCATAGATCTTTCTGATAATAAATTATCTGGTGAGATACAAGTGAAATTACATCTCTTGAGGGGTTGCATTTTTTGAACTTGTCAAAAATGTCTTGAGTGGTAAAATTCCTCAAAATATTGGGGATATGGCATCGTTGGAGTCAATGGACATATCAAAGAATCAACTTTGGGGTGAAATCCCATCAAGCATGTCCAATTTGAATTTCCTCAGCAAGTTGAACCTGTCTTTCAATAATTTGATGAGGAAAATTCCAACAGGAACGCAATTGCAAAGTTTTGAAGCATCAAGTTTCATGGGCAATGATCTATGTGGCCCTCCACTACCAAAGAATTGTGATAATACAAACAATGTTTCAAACGATGACCAAGACGGTAAAGAAGGAAAGGGAATCGTGATTGATTGGTCTTATGTGAGCATGTCATTGGGATTTGCTTCATAATTTTCGGGAGTAGTTGGTCCTTTGCTCTATAGTAGATTATGGAGTTATACTTATTTTGGGTTTCTAGATAGCATGTGGTACAAACTTCAATCTTGTTGGTGTACTTAAGGTAAAAACAATTGTGTGGCTTTTAGTTTAAGGCTTAACAAGCTTTTTTTTTTTATGTCGGTGCTTCTACTTGTTGTTCAATGACTTGGGCTTTTGAATAATGTAAGGCATGTTAGGCTCATTCCTAAATTTTTAGCTAGAATATGGATTATGGTTGATAATGTATTACCATGTGAAGAAAATGCCTCCAATTTGTTCTCTTTCTTCTCGGTGTTGTTGAGAATTATAACTTTCGCTAAAATGAATTGACATTAATTTATCTCACTTATAATTTGATGTATAATCTAATTATATACATAAATAAATATTTTAAAGTAATGTATTTAGTTTTCTTAATATATAAAATAGAATCAATTAACTCTTGTATTAATGATAAGAAGTTGTATATATTATCAACTTTAGCTCGTCTTGATCCCATCGAAATCAATTATGGTATGTGTGGGAACTATTAACGAAGAAATTCACCCAACTTATGTATGTTTGCTAGTTTGTATATTATGTGCAGGGAGGGATTAGATATAGCCTTTTTTCTTGATAAGAAACGCTCAGCACTACCTCATATTCCTGTCCGTTACAAATTGCTTCATTTGTTGGTTAAGAATAAAGAGGCGCCCGGTGCATAAGTGCCAACCTCTACAAATAGAAAGGCTATTTTCAATTGGTGGCTAAAAAAAAAAAAAGAGCGATCCAATGCACAAGTGTCCCACTTAGTGGAAACGGGAAAGAGATAAATGTACGAAGTCTTACCCCTTATTCGCCATATTTGGGAATCAAGAGCATCTTGAAGGAAGGACAATGGCAATAATTGGGAGAAACTGAGAATGAGAAGTTCGAGAGAAGAAGGGAGAGTAAGATCTTGGCTTCTACCAAAGCAAAATTCTGCCCCACACAGATCCTACTTCCAACTCCAAATGGTATATACGCTTGTGGATACTTGCAAGCTTCTGAAACCCCTCCTTCAAATCTCTTTGGCTTGAACTCTGTACTATCTTCTCCCCAGATCTCTGCGTCTCTATGCATTGCAGGTACCCATATTTCGGTTCCTTTTGGCACTAACACTTCGCCGATCTTTATGACTTCTTATGCCTCCCTTGCTGCTGTTAATCCCGGCGGATATAGACGCAGGCTCTCTTGGATCACCATTGTCAACTACCACGCACAAAAGCATTGTTAATAATCAATTAGTTATGTTTCAAATGTTACAGAGGTTTTGAAAATTCTTTTTCGCTAGGGTTGCTACTCACTTGTTTCAGCTTTCGAAATTTGTTAATGTCCTGGAAGCAATGTGGCCGCGACATGTTGTTGGAGAAGGTATCGATAATCTCAGATCGGAGACGTTCTTGCCAATGAGGATGCTTGGCCAGAAGAATCAATGTCCATGTGACTAAGAGAGCGGTGGTTTCTGATCCGGCGAAGTAGATGTTCGAGCCCATATCCATGATCATTTTCTTGGTTTCGTGTTTGCGCCTACAAATGTATGCGAAATCGTTGTTTTCAACTGGTGGCCAATAATACCTTTAACAATTCACAAGCATAAGCAGTAGCAACCTTCTGGCTTGCATCAATCAGATCCTCTGTCAGGCAAAAATTCATTAAATACACCATTACAAGCATTAAGTTGTTAGATTATTATACCGAATATATTGAATATTCATATAGTATGTTGAGAATAGTAGAGGGCCAGTTTTATATATACTTTTCATATAATAGTGTTGAAAGTTTTATTTATTATCTTTTCTAAGCATAAGTATCATTTCATTAGAAACAATCTTAAGGTTTTGTTGGGAATTAAACGTGAATATATCTCCCAGTGGGAATACGAATTTTGATTCATCATGTTATGAGGGATCAACCTCTTCCACTATACTCAACTGCCGTTGGTATTTTTTTTTATTAGAACACATATTTCACTAAGAAGCATCATACAGGCCTACATTGTCTTTGAGCTGTTATATAAGATGTTGTACTGGACCAACAAATGAGCCTGAAAGCCTTCGTCATAAGAAAATCCATTTCTATGATAAAATGATAATTGGGCCATTAAAAATCAACATTCTCTTGGATTCTTTGAATTGAATTAAATGGCCCAATTTTAAAAATTGTTATATAATCTATTTTGGTCCATGGTTTATTGGTTATTTTGTCTTCATCCATAAATATCTTAGAAAAAAATTCTATCTTTATTATGAGCTATTTAATTAATATGCCTATTATATGAGAAATAAGATTATTTTAAAATTGTTAAGTTTTATGTATTTTTTTGGGTTAGGCCATATCTACAACCTTCCATCTATATGGTGAAGAAACTCACAGGATTGTAACCCACGCAAGGGTTAGACCTTGCAGCCTAACTTTTTTGAGAGAAGTACCTTGTGCCACAAGGGACACACCCAGTACGGCCGATTTGGAAGGAAGACAATAGAAAATTTTTGTGAGTTAAATTTAAAAAATAAAGAAATGAGGTTATAAAATCTTAATAAAGATAAGTCTTAAGATTAAAAAAGTAAGAAAAATTAATTAAAAGCTTTTAATTCAACTTCTTTATTCTTTTAAATCCTACTAACAACCTCCCCTCCCCTCCCCTCCCCTCCCCTTATACCAAATAGACAGTGAGGGGTTATTCGGTATGAAATATTTGGGTAGGAAAAATTGTGAGTTAAATTTAAAACAGATTGAAGAAATGAGTCATAAAAACTTAATGAAAATAAGGTGTAAGATAAAAGTTAAGAAAATTCAGTTCAAAACTTTAAACCCTACTTCTTTATTTTTTTTAAATTCAACTTAAAAAAATTTTCCCTCTACTCATTTTCGTTCCCCTCCCTCGTAGCAAACAGACTAAAATGTTGGATGAAGTGCCACACCACTTGGGTGGACTTTTTTCACCCTTCATAGAAGAAGAAAAGGAACAAATCCAAAATAAAAACTTTAACTAACAAATAATCAAACTTGCCAACCAAAGCATTAATATAAATATATCAATAAACTTGTTTCGTATCGGTTGATCCCTTTTATAAGTAATAAATTGGGTTTATCTAATAATTTAATACATTTTTTATTGTTACCATTAATTAATTATATGTTTCTCTATCCCTAAGGTTCTCTCGCATTTCTTTTTCCATTCATTCTCTATCCCATTCATCATCTTCATAAATAAAGTAGACTTAAAAAAATTATATCTCTAATATATTTATTGGTTTTAACAAAATTTTAGTATGCCACTCTTTCCATGATTTGTAATCAACTGACATGGTCAAATATAAACATTTATTAATCAAAATTCGTATAATTTGTTTGTAGAAAATCATTAATGTCAAACACACCTATCGAAAAAATCTTTTGTCCTTTTAATTCTTGTGTCTATGTTAGGTGAAGTCATTGCATAATTAAGACTTGAAAAATCACTAAATGTATGCCTTGACAAAACTTGACAAGTTCAAAGTGGAATGGTAATGGGAATTGCTTACCATTCTTGTATTGGAGTTTTCGTATAATTGAGAAGTTAGATATTTGCTTCCCAAATGGATAATTAATTTTCAAATCTTAGAAAAAGTAGTTAAGTTAGTTAATTGTAATAAATAGGTGCTAGCTTCCCTAAAGCACCCATTTAAATGTACATACATCTGAGTACTATTTAATGAAAACCCTTTAACACCCGCTAGCAATTAGGATATTTTGAGGGGGGAATTATATACGTGGAAAATGAAATGGATTGAGCTTTAATATTTAAGATTAAAATAAGCATTTATTTAACTCTTATATTAAAGATCGGAGGTGATATATTTTTATATTTTAATAAAATGGAGGAAGACAAGTGCTACACTGAAAATTAATATTGATAGTCACACTTCATTTGATTACAAAACGAAGGCTTACAAAATTTGAAAACTTTAGAAGGGGCTAAAGGGATGGGGAATTATCAAAGCACGAAACAAGCTCCCCTCATTTACCTTCCCGACCTTTTCCTCTCATTTACAACTTTCATCACCATTAAATTAAGATGTAATTATCTATATTTAATATTTTATAAAATTATATAAATAAATGTAAGCTGTTAAAATTTGATCCAAACATTTTGTAGTTATAGTAGAAAAAAGTGGAAAAAAATTACTTTATAATAATAATGATGATGATGATGATATAAAGTTGTGAACTGTTGGGAACAAATATTAACATTTAAATTTATTTACATATTTTTATACAAAGGTGTGAACTGTTCGGATGAAATTTTAATATTTTTAAATTTATTTACATATTTTTTATGCAAAATTATAATGATATTTTTATAAAATATTTAATGTGGACGAGTGGATTTTGATTAAATGGTGGTATAGGAGGCAAAGGAGAGGAGCCGGATTCAGCAGTGGTAGAAAAAATTATTTTATTTGAAGTAAACATTACGGTGAGAGAAATTTCTTAGTTTTCTTATGCATGTTGAAGACTGAAATAAATATTTATTTAACTTCTATATTAAATTTTTGGAGATGGTATAACTTTTAGCCTTTTATAATTGAGGGAGATAAGTGGTACACTAAAAAAAAATTGATGTTCATTGTCAGATATCATTTGATGACAAACAGAAAAGAAGACTTACAGAATGTGACAACTCCAAAAACAAGCAGAAGAGAATAAGAATTATCAAAGTATGGAATGAATTTTCTTCATTTGCCTACACCTTCGTCACCATTGGATGAAGATCTAAAGATTCACTTTTAATATTTTATTAAAATATTATTATCATCTTATATAAAAGCATGCAAATAAATTTAAACCATTAAAATATGATTCCAATAGTTGATGACTGTAGTAAAAGAGGTACAAATAATTAACTTTATAATAATAATATAGAGTTGTGAACTAATGAGATCAAATTTTAACAAATTGATTTTTATTATATATTTTTACACAAAATTATAATAATATTTTTATAAAATATTAAATCCAAACCATTAGGTCTTTTCTCCAATGGCACTGAAGGCAACAAAGGAGGGAAAGGTAATGGAGAGGACACGGAATCTTTTTATTTTTCTCATGTAGAAAAATTTGAAAAAGCGTTTGGCAAAAGACACTTTAGAAAATAAGAGAGGGTGGACCAATAGGTCGATGACCATATATCCAACAGTTCTCTATAGTTGACTCATTTTTATATGAAAGCATAAGGTCAACCGGTCAATGAAAAGTGAAAAACATTTGTCACTTTTGATATGGAAATTAAAGAAATTAAATACCCAATTTAAAAGTGTATATTCATGTATAAAATTAGATCATATATCATTAGTCAAACAAATTATTTAAATATAAATACTTTTAAGTAATATATTTAAATTTTTTAATCTTCTAAATAAAAGGCATTTGATTATTATATTAAATATTGATGCTAATATATAGTTAGAGCGTTGTAGCATAAATAACATCAAACAATGTTTTTAAAACTTATTTAACAATTGTGAATTTACTTATGAAAAGTTGAATAATTTGTTTATTAAAAAACTTATAAAGTGCAACAAGGCTATAGAGAAAATCTATGAATAAAAAAATGTTTAGTGAAATTATTTATATATAGTTAAACAAAAGTGAGAATGGCGATGGAATTGCTTACTATTCTCGAGTGGAATTTTTATACAATTAATATGTTAAATATCTTTTATATTTTTAATTATTAAAAGTAATAATTATTTTTACGTTATTTTTATCTCAAGCCATGCATGATATTTATTGTTTCAAAAGTCTTTTTTTCCATTTGTTTTGCAGCCTTTTCTACAAATCAAACAAGGGATTTTTTTTCCAGAAAAGTTGTTTAATAAAATTTTTGGAGAGAAGCAATTTATACATAAATGATTAGAAATAACAGGCTATATCATATTGTTTTTTCTTTGCCAACTATATTACTTTGTATAAGTAATAAAGAATGAGGCATGCCTTTTACTCCCTTGGTAGTTTTCATAAGTTACTAATTTTTGAATGGATTTTTTGCCTACTTTATAAGTTACATTCTAGATATGTCAAATATTTAATTCATTTTTTTAATTTTTATCCTCAATTAATTATCATCTATGTTATAGTCTCTTCACGTTCATTCTTTCTCATATCTCTTCCATTCATCCTCTCCATAGATGAATGATATGTTATAAAAATAAGTTGTATTTTTCACATATTTATTATGACCAACTTTAAAAAAGCACATGATCGAGTATCCTCAATTATAAAGTATTCACATTACTGTTGTGCACTGACCAACACGCGTATAGACCAAACACTTTGTAGGGAGGGCATTATTTGTTATGTGAAAATTTTGCTTAAACCCCCTTGTGACACTATAAATACCAACAATTTTGTCAAGAGTTGTATGCTACCTATACTAAAGAAACATGAATATCATGGGCTTATATGACCATGCTATTGTGTTCGTTTTGATTTCCTTATTACTCACCTTACAACTAAATACTTTATGCTTGTGTGAAGCATCATCTAATGATCTAGATCTTTGCATTCTTAGTGAGCATTAAGCCCTTATGAATTTCAAGAAACGTCTTCTTGATCCTTCAAACATGCTTGCATCGTGGTCTGATGGTAACACAAATTGTTGCAATTCGACATCAGTTACTTGTGATCATGTAACTGGTCAAGAGATACAGAGGGATGATTGGTTCACTACTCTACTCACATCTAGCAGGCCAGATATTTAGTTCAGCATTAAGATGTGTGCACTTTATCAAGCAGCACCAAAGGAATCACATGCTGAGAACGTGAAGATAATTTTCAGATATCTTGATGGGACCATTGATCTTGAAATATGGTATCCTAAGGGAAGAAATGAAGAATTGATTGCATATTCAGATTCAGACCATGCGGGCTACAAGACTCATAGAAAGAGTACAAGTGGTCAATGCCAATTCATCGGAGGGTCATTGGTATCCTAGTTCGACAAGAAGCAATCAACAATATCACTATCCTCAACAGAAGCTGAATACATTGCTGCTGCAAGCTGTTGTGCTCAAGTGCTATAGATGAAACAACAAATGCAAGATTTGGGAATGAACTTCATTGAAATTTCCATCTTCTGTGACAATACTAGCACCATCAATCTTGCCAAGAATCCTGTGCATCATTCTCGGACTAAGCATATTGATATACATCATCATTTCATCCGGGATCATATACAAAGGAAGGATGTCAAAGTTGTGTTCATACCTAGTCATCTCCAGATAGCTGACATCTTCACCAAACCATTGGCCAGAGAACAATTCATGAATATCAGAAGAGAATTGGGAATGGTGAATCCCAATGAATTGTAAGTAGTGTTGATTTATTAATTGTTTTGATGATTAACCATACTAACTTAAGCATCGGAGTGTCTTTATGAAGTTTTGTAGGTCTCAAGTTCATTCATAATCATTAGTCAGAAAGGGACCCTAATTGAAAAAGGAAATGATGAGAGCATGTAACAAACTCAAGTTTTGTGCTTGAAGGATGAAAGATCATCACAGTCACGAAACTCGAGTTATGTTAAACTCAAAACTCGAGTTCTTGAACTGGAAATATGTGTATGTGATAAAATTCGAGTTCCATAATTGAAGTTGCATGAATATTTTGTCAACTCTTAAACCCATACATTCGTTAAGGGGGAGCTTCACATTCACTTGTGCTTTACTTTCCAAAAGCTCATCTACATTATTTTCATTATCCGTACTCTCTATTATTTGAGTAGTTTGGATGATTTATAACCATTCTCCTTCCACGAAAGAATTCAAAACTATGACAGGAGAATTATTGATACAAAAAGGAAATTCTTGTTTGACTACAAAATTATCAGAGGAGCTAAACTGAAATATCAACAAAAGATGCTTAAGCACAGCTAGAGATGACGGCAATGGACCTCATGAATCAATTCATCGACTTGCCAAATTTAAATGAGCATTTCTAAACCCTCTCTTTATATTTTGTGATTAGTGTACATTTTTTTTTAAAAAAAAAGGAGCAACATATTTCACATTTTGACAAATATTTCCTCCATGAAAAACTTTTTGCTGATGTCAAATAGGGGGAGAGAAAGTCATGAAAAATATGTTGCATCATCATCATATTTGCTTTTATATTCATATATATTTTCATGAAGGATCTGTCATCATCAAAAAGGGGGATAAAGTTAGATATGATTAGTTTTGATTATGTCAAATATAAAAGAGCAAAAAGTTTTTATAATGCATATTTATTTACTACTATTTAGGCATTCTTTTTAATTGAAAGATAATGTGGTTCAATAACTCAATTTGTATGTTAAAATGTTTCAAATAGATGTTATATCATCATACATTGAGTTATCATTCATCTGAACTTCATTTGGATGCTCAAAACTATTTTTTGAAGATAAAAATTGAGTTTGATGAGTTTCTGGAGCTTCCTGAAGCAAAACGTGAAGTAAAACTCAAGTTTTGGATTATAAAACTTGAGTTTCAAGTTCTTAGAGTCAAAACTCGAGTTTTGGGTTATTAAAACTTGAGTTTCAAGCTTTTAAAATCAAAACTCAAGTTCTGGGTTATCAAAACTCGAGTTTCAACCTCTTGGACACCAAACTCAAGTTTTGGATTATCAGAACTCGAGTTTTAGCCTCTCTGTTAAGTTTCAGCTCGATATATGTTAGTATTTTGATCATATCTCTCAAACCATAAGTTTGATTGCTATGAAACCAATTTCATATGAAACTAGACTCACAATGCGGTTCATAAACACCAAGAACATCATCAAATCATTTCATATGAAGGATATATAAATTTCTAAACCTAGTGGCCAAATTGAACGATTTATCTCTGACCTATGCTTATTGTATCTATCATAACTTTCTTTATATAACATGTTTGGGACCAATTCTTGTTTCATGTGACAGTAGACATGCAGGGCTTTCCATTGATATATTATTTGCAAAGTTTTAAGTTGAATTGAGAGAGTTTGGCCATTGCAAGTTGAGCCATGTGCTGAAAGCTGGACTGTGACCTATGTAAATTCAAGTCATAAAGTAGAACTCGAGTTCTGCATTTACAAAACTTGAGTTTCACAAAACTAGAAGTCAAAACTTGAAGTTTCAGTTTCAAGTTTTCCTATCACGTTATAGAACTCAAGTTCCATGTTTTCAGAACTCGAGTTCCACAACTGTTTCATAGAACTTGAATTGAAAACTGGAAGTTTTGACTTAGAGTTTTACAGAACTCGAGTTCTAACTATTTTCCAAACTCGAGTTCCATACCTTGCAAGATTTCATCAGTTCAAAAACTTGATATTCAAACTCGAGTCCTCACTGGAAGTTTTTCAAAACTCGAGTTCCTGAGAATTTAGAATAGTTTTTGACTGAACAGCTTTTCACATGTTTTAGAACTCAAGTCATCATTTCTTTAACTTGAAGTTTTACAACTGGGCTTCAAAATTTGATATCAAAACCTGAAGTTTCAAATAAAAGTTTTTCGACTGTTCTTCAGAACTTTCATTGCCAACTCAAGTCCCAAATGAAAGTTTCTCAAAACTCAAGTTTTGCTTTATGAAAACTAGAAGTTTCACTACGTGGCTTTTAAACTCAATGTTTCAGAACTCAAGTTGTGAGATGTTGAGAACTCAAGTTCCACTTTCTCTAACATAAGCTTCTGACACCGAACTTCACTTTTCACCAACCTTTCCTTATTTATGCTTACCCATTTAAATTTCATCTGCCACCATAAGTGCACCTTTGTTGACCTATTAAACAGGTATAGGCATGTACGCGAAAAGGTCTCTGACATTTAGCATTAACAACTACATTCTCAGTCTTCCGCCATTTATAGTTGAATGCATTTGCAGACTAACAAACATAGTGATTGTGAGTAATGGATAGAAGCTTCTCTCTAATGGCTATTCAAGCTAAGAGTGACGGCTATTGATTATAATCTCGGCTACAAATGAAGAAGCTTTGAAGATAGAAAAAGACGATGAAAGAAAGAACTTAATACGCTATCATTCTCTGTAACTGTCTTCTGCCATTTTTGTTCATAAATTCTTGTGAGCTTCAATATTTGATCATCCACTCTTTTAAGAGAGTTTATCTTGTCAATTCTTATTGTATTCCTGAGTGACATTCAGGTTGGGACCTTGAATTTGTTGGGTTGAGAATTTGTCAGAAAACAGAGTGCATTAGACTCTGTTTTGTTGTGTGTTGTGAGGGGGAGTGTGAATCTCCTATGTAAAGGCCCAATGAGCCTTGGTTATTGTTGATTAGTGGATTGAAAAATCTCAGAGGAGCTCTGAGGACTGGACGTAGGTCAGGAGGACTGAACCAGGATAAATCTGCTGTGTTATCATCTCTATGCTTCCACCGGTGACTTCGTTTAATTTCTGCGATTAAGTTTTAATTTAAAAACTAACCAATTCACCCCCTCTTAGTTAAATCCTACACTAATAGTGGTCAAATAATTTAATGATTATCAAGTTTGATAATAACCATTTCAAGGGGAACTTGCCCTTGTCTATTGGATCATTAACTTGGTTGAACTCATTGCAACTTCTTAACAACACGCTCCTGGAAGATTTTCCTATTTGTCTGAAGAACAATACTAAATGGGGTTTCCTGGATCTTAGAGAGAATAAATTCTCAGGAATCATTCCATCCTGGGTTGGACACATGCTCCCAAATTTGAAAATACTTATGTTGAGATCAAACAAATTCAACGGTGAGATTCCCAATCAAATATGTTTTTTTAATTCCTTACAGATCTTGGATCTTGCATAGAACAATTTGACAGTATGAATACCAAAATGCATCAACCACTTGAAGGTTATGCAAGTGAAGAACACAAGATTAGAATCATAAATGCTTAGCCTAAGAAATAGAAGTTCTTATTCTGGATATATAACTAATGTGCTTTTGGATTTGAAAGGAAGAGATGATGTATATGCTTCATTAGGGCTCATCACAAGCATATACCTTTCTGATAATAAATTATCTGGTGAGATACCAAGTGAAATTGCGTTTCTTGAGGGGTTGCTTTCTTTTAACCTGTCAAAAAATGTCTTAAATGGCAAAATTCCTAAAAATATTGGGAACATGGAATCGTTGGAGTTAATGGACATTTCAAAGAATCAGCTTTGAGGTGAAATCCCATCAAGCATGTCCAATTTGAATTTCTTAAGCAAGTTGAACTTGTCTTTCAACAAATTGATGGGGAAAATTCCAACAGGAACTCATGTGCAAAGCTTTGAAGCATCAAGTTTCATGGGCAATGATCTCTGTGGTCCTCCACTACCAAAGATGTGTGAAGATATCAACAATGTTTCAGACCATGGCCATGATGACAAAGAAGGGAAGAGAAATGAGATTGATTGGTTTTATGTGAGCATGCCATTGGGATTTGTTTCAGGATTTTGGGTAGTAGTCTGTCCATTGCTCTAAAGTAGATCATGGAGGTATGCTTATTTCTAGTTTCTAGATCCCATGCGGTACAAACTTCAGTCTTGTTGGTGTACTTAGGTGGGAGAAGTGTGTGATTGTAAGTTAAGGATTTACAAGCATTTTGTATTTTGTTGCTTCTACTTATTGTTGAATGATTTAGGCTTTTGAATTATGTAAGTTATGTTAGTATCATTGCTAAACTTTTAGCTAGAATTTGTACTATGTTTGATAATGTATTTCGATGTTGAATAAAATGTTTCTAATTTTTGTTTTGAATAAAACTGTATTTCATTGCTAATCAAACATTACAATGAACTAGGAGGCATCCTCCTTCATAAGGTCCTCTTCATGACTAAATGGTCAAGGTTGATAGAAAATGCAAAAATGATTTTTCATTTAATAAGACATTTTTGTAAGGTAGCTTGTTGTAGTTAGGTTCTTTCTGCTAGTATGGATTAACTATTACTACCTATATATGACTTTCATAGTATCCTAAATAATATATTTGAAGGGGTGATTACTGTCGCGTCTTCTAATACACAACTTGATAGCTTCAATACAATCAGAAAACAATAATATTCTTAAAATAATTAGACCAACACAAATTTAGACCATGAACGATTCTGATCAATTATGTAATACGTGGAAGAACAGAGCTGAGTTTGTAATTGAAGCCACAAGCCCATCTGCATGTTTCATTTGTAATGGCCTAGTTGAGAATGATAGCTTTTGATAAATAAAATAAAATAAAGTGAATTATAACAAAATAAGGCTTGCTAATTAAGATAGTCTCAATAATTTAGTTTCAGTTGGACATATATGCCCACTCTATTAACTTTCAGCTTTTTATATTTGATTTCTTATAGTCAATTGTTTTATTTCTTCTTTTAACTTTACTTAAAATTTCAATTAATTTCTGAACTTGTATTTTATAGAAAATAATCCATGAATCTATATTGCATCATGGGCTTAAATTTTTTTCATTTGTTTTAAGTTATATATGTATCAACTTTAACTCAGTTTGGACACAGTCAAAGGCAATTTTAGCATGTATGGTAGATATCAATGAAAGAAGAAATTTATCCAACCAATGTATGCAAGCTAACTCTGTTTATAAATATAAACTCTAGTTAACTTTTTAAATATGTTAAAGAAGCTAAATATATGTATATATTTATCAATTTGGTACATGGGTTATTGGTAATTTTGTTTTAATCCATAAATATCTTATAAACAAATCAATTATGAAAATTTATCTATCTTTGTCACGAGCTATTTAATTAATTTGCATGTTACGTGAGAAGTACATTTTAGACAAATTTGTTAGGAAATGAGATTATTTCAAAAATTGTCAGGTTTTTTTTTGGGTGAGGTACACGCAACCACTCACACCCGTATCTACAATCTTCCATCTATGGTGAAGAAATCTTGTGTGGAAAACTCTGTTCATAAATCTGGAAAGGCATTTGGAAAAAGAGTGATGAAGAAGAAAATTCCATGATTCTTATTGTGTCATTAACAGCTACTATCATAGATTGATAGGAGAAGAAAATTTGCATTTAATTTGCCTCAGATTCAAAATTTCCTATATTGAATACTGTTTTGAATGAAGCAATCGTAAGTAAGAAACTATATTTGGTCTGGAAAAAAGTAAGTGATCATATACGTATAAAATTATGATTATGTTTAACAATACCATTACTCATGTAAAATTATTTCCGTCGTTATTGTTTTAAAATTTTTAGTTGAAAAAAAAGATATATGTCTTTCATTTTATTTGAGGCAAGATTATTGCGAGATTATTTGATTAAAAAAATTATTGTGAGATTAGGCAACTTTTATTTTTCCAACAGTGAAACGTTTTGGTTTAAAATAATTCAATAACCCTCACACAAGTTTTGCATGGTTGACTCATTTTTCTATTAAAATATAATGTTGAACAATGAATGAACTTTGGAAATCGTTCCCCAGCTATATTTCTACTTTCAAGAATTTAAATCATATAAATTTATCAAACGCTTCTCTTGTTGCTTAACATAAGACATATAACAACAAATTGATTTTTATTTACAAAATTAAAGAAGTTAAAATATTTATTTATACATAAAGTCAAAACTACAGTAGTAAAGGATTGATAAATCTCTATTTTATATGAAATAAATGTATTTAATAGTGATTTTTTGGTATCTTATTTGGATTTAAATATGTTAAGTAGAAGTTTATTTTGTCAATGAATGATTACATGAATTAATTTTTAATTTGAGATTTTTCTATTACTCCTTAAATTTTTTTTAATTTTCATCGTTTTAATTACATAATATTACATCATATTTAGACACAGGATATTTTGGGAATTGAATGGAAAAAGAGAAACTGAAGGGAACAATTGCACCGAAAATGAGGAAGCAAATGAAAGTGATTATGATGGGAATTAACCAAGACGACAGCTGGCAACAACTAACACACTTCCTACTCCAGCTCCAGCTCCAGGCATTACGTTTCGGACGAGGGGATAATTCTTGGATTTTTCCAGCGTTTACGGATCACACGCCTCCCATTCTGACCAGCACGACTTTAGCCTCATTCGGACAGCTCCTCCTGATTGCAGTCTGTCACTTTTCCAAGACCCATTGTGCTCCATTTGTCCACATCTCTCTCCATCTTTCTCATTATTTTCTTTCCTTCCATTTTTCATCACCTCCAGCCTTCCGTCACAACCAATCCATTCCCAAAGTTCACTTCACTCTTCTGCCACCGTCACAACACATCGCCAGTGTCGGAGTCAGCCATGGCAACGCCTGGAGTCCAGTTCGTTGCTGCCCTCTATGTCCAGTTGAGTCTTTCACCTTCCTAAGAGATATGGCTGAGCCTGAACCTCATTTGATAGCGAGTTTATCAAGCTTCCATTCTCCTTATTAAACATCTGTTGATTTATAATGAAATGTTGAAATGCTTGTGATTATTGATTTAGATTCCATTTCGCTTCAGTAATGTTTTAGAACTTTGTGACTAGATTTGTCCAGACATCACGTTTCGGACGAGGGGGTGATTCTTTGATTTTTCCAGCGTTTACTGATCACACGCCACCTGACTTACCCATTCTGACCAGCACGAATTTAGCCTCATTCAGCAGCTCCGCCTAATTGCAGTCTCTCACTTTTCCAAGACCCACTGTTCTCCATTTTTTCATATCTCTCTCCATCTTTCTCATTGATTTTCTTTCCTTCCATTTTTCGTCACCTCCTACCTTTTGTCACAACCAATCCATTCCCAAATTTCACTTCAGTCTTTCGCCACTGTCACAACATGTCGCCTGTGTCGGAGTCAGCCATGGGAACGCCTGGAGTCCAGTTCGTTGCTGCTGCTGCGAGGTCCTCTATGTCCAGCTGAGTCTTCCGCCTTTCCAAGAGATGTGGAAGAGCCTGAGCCTCATTTGATTGGGAGTTTATCAAGCTTCCATTCTCCTTATTCAACCTCTGTTATTTGTAATGAAATGTTGAAAATGCTTGAGATTATTGATTTAGATTCCATTTCACTTTAGTAATGGTTAGAATTTTGTGACTGGGTTTATCAATATCAGTTTCAAGAGATTATCTTCTGGACTAAGATTAGCTCCATTCAGTCTTGGTGGTTGAGTCTGATTTTTGTAAACGATTATGAGGTAGTATCCATCAATATTACTTTTGGAAGGGGCTGAATACTATTTCAATTGGTTTATTTGTTCTAACTTTTGCAACATGAGGTCTTCAGCGTAAACACATATTAATGTAAGGTAATGATGGCAGATTCATAGCTCTTAGGAAGCAATTTAGACATTAAATCATTTTTTAGTTTCGATCTTACTGTATTTCAATTTAAGAGATAAAAAATCAAAATAAATAATAGTTCATAAAATAAGCTGGATTTAAGTAATGAGAAAACCAATTCCCCCTCAATTGTGTGAATTAATTTGCTAATTAGGTATTTAGAGACATTAAAACTCCTCTAAGATCGACCTTAAGGTTGTGTCACTATTTGCATATTTTCAAAAATTAAATTTGACCTTTAAACGATTGGAGACCAATGGCCGAATACTATTTCTATTGATTCTATTTATATTTGTTCTAGCCATTGCAACATGAGGTGTTTAGCGTGAATACATAATGTAAGGCAACTAGGGTTTCATAACTCTTGAGAAGCAACTAGATATCAATTCACTTCCTTGTTTCAATCTTACTGCATTTCAAATTAAGTGATAAGAAAATAAAAATAAATAATAGTTTAAATAATGGATTTGATTCATATTAGAATGGCATAACAAATTTCCCCTAAATTTTGTGAATTAATTTGCTAATTAATTATCTAGAGATATTTGAGCTCTTTAGAGATCAACCTTAAAGCTGTGACACTATTTATATAATTTTAAGTATTAAATTTAACCTTTAAATGAGTAGAGATTAAGAATCCATAGCAAATTTAAAACCAATATTTGAATTTTCAAATTCAGCACTCGGAGCATAGCCCATAAGAACGAACAACGGAAGCAATAAACAACATCGCTTCCTTCGGTGGCCAACACTACGTGTCCAACGCCAAAAAAATTTCCAAAGGCAAGAATATTCATAAACTTCAAAATATAAGCGTAAAGAACAAAACATTTAAAATTAGCTATCTGTGTAGAAGGACATGGTAGATCCTACCACATAAACTAATAGATGTTATGTCATTTTAAGGGTTGTATCATTTTTTATTCCAACTTTAAAGTTAGTTGGTATTTTTTTCATTTGAAAAATTTTATAGGCAATTTTACATATTGGGTATAAGTTCATGAGTATTGGATTGAATCGCTATGACTTAAAATATAAGGATTAAATTGCAAACTAAGTAAAACTTTATGGATTAAATGATTAATGTTAACTTAAATAAATATAGTTTCTCATCGATTGTTTGAATTGTTAGATATGATTAATTTTGATGATGTCAAATAAGAACAAAATGTTTTTACAATGCAAAAAGTTTTCACAATACATATTTACCATGAATAATGATTTTACAATGCATATTGGTTAATCAATATTTATGCATTCTTTTAATTGGAGGATGATGTGGTTTAATAATTCAATTTGAAGGTTAAAATGTTTTAAGTATATGTTTTATCATTATATATTGATTAACCATTCATCTCAGCTTTATTCGGATGCTCAGAACCGATTCTGGAAGTTAATGTTCGAGCACAAACTCGAGTATGATAAGTTTTCGGGGCTTCCCAGTGAGTTTTTGGAGTCAGCACTTGAGTATTGGGCCATAATGTTAGTGCAGGAAATGACCAAGACGGGGTGAATTGGTCATTTCAAAAATTATTAAAATTCAATTGAAGAAATTAAACAAAATCACCGGCGAGAACAGAGAGAATGAAGACACAGAAGCTTTATCCTGGTTCGGTCCTCCTGACCTACGTCCAGTCCTCAGGACTCCCCTGAGATTTCCAATCCACTAATTAACAACAAATAAGGCACTTCTGCCCTTACAAGGAGAATATCACTCCCCCTCACGACAAGCAACAAAACAGAGTCTCACGCACTCTGTTTTCTGACTCTTTTTCAACCCAATGAATTCAAGGCCCCAACCTTGAATATCTCACAATAATACAACAGAGGTTGACAAGATAAACTCTCCAAAAGAGTGGATAGTCAACTAATGAAGCTCACAATAATTTACAAGATGACAAGAAGACAATAATGGCGTTCTCAAGTTTTTGTTCGTTCTTCGTTAATTGCTCATTGTCTTCACTGCTTCTTCATTTATATCTGAGTAGAAATTTGATAGTCGTTACTCAGTAACTTAATGTCCGTTGGAAGAAGCTCCTATCCGTTACACACAATCGCCGAGTTTCTGGTCTGTCATTAATGGCTTCATTTAATGCGTTCAACGGCAGCGTCGCAGATCATAAATGCTGGGCTTTCTTCTTCGGCTGTTTTAATGAAAGAACTAAAGCACATTTAAGAGGTTAGGTAATATTCAAATTATTCCGGCACGGAAGAGGAATGGTCTGACAGCTGTGGGAATGGTCGTGTCAGAAATATGTCAGAGAAAAGAGAGAACTCGAGTTTTCATTTCCCATAACTCGAGTTCTAGTTTATCAAATTAGAGAACCTGTAATGAAACTCTCAGACATAATTCGGGTCTTCATTTGAAAGTTCTGAGGCTCTGTTGAAAAACTTTTATACAAAACTTCAGGTTTTGATTTCAGGTTTTGGAGTCCAGTTGTAAAACTTCAGGTTGTGAAAGTGAAGACTCGAGTTCTAAAACTGTTTAGATGAAAAAGACATCGAGACTCGAGTTTTGAAAAACAGGAACTCGAGTTGGTGAAAACTTCCAGTGAAAACTCGAGTTTGAGAATCAAGTTTTTGAACTGAGAAAATTTTGTTAAGTATGGAACTCGAGTTTCAAAAAAGTAGGACTCGAGTTGTGTGAAAACTTCCAGACAGAACTTCCAGTTTTGAAATCAAGTTTTGAGTGACAGTTGTGGAACTCGAGTTCTGAAAACATGGAACTCGAGTTCTATAACGT